>JXCR01135255.1:38090-138008 GCA_002079205.1 Phalaenopsis hybrid cultivar
ATATATAAATAATATATTATATTAGTTATATAACTTATATTATATAAATATATAATATCAATTTTAGTATATTACTAATATAGTATATTAGTATATTACTATTATTAATTTATTATATATTATAATTTATAAAATTTAATTTTTTTTAAATATCATAAATTTATTTATATATAATTTTTTTATATTATTTTATATTTCGAACAATCACAATTCGAACACGAACGAACGCATCACTGTTCGTGTTTGGTTCGTTTAACTAACTGAATGAAAAAAGTTTGTTGGCGTTCGTCTCATTTACTTATTGAACGAATCGAACACAAACTTATTGACGAACCGAACACGAGCTGTTCACGAACAACGAGCTTTTTTGGCAGCCCTAACTACAGCCGAGAAAGAAAATTAGTAATAAATCTGGAAAAAAATCAACATTAACTTATTTAATTTTGTATTTCAAATATTGAAGCAAAAATGTGATTTTAGCTAAATTTGATCCAAAATTTGACAACAATTTATGAAATAGTTTTCAACTAGACTAATTTTCATCCACCAAAAGCTATTTCGCTGTCGCTTTGCCCTAATTTTCTTATTTAGATCAAGTTGTCTTTTTTATTTTGTTTCAAAGATTTTTTATTGCGATTTGCTAGCCACCCATGATCCATCGAGTCGAAAATTAAATCTAAAGTAAGCAAAATGACATTGATCTGAACTCACAATCTCTCATAAACAATATGTATGATACTGTCAGTAATTTCACTTTATAATTTGTTTATGGTATGTCTTGATACCCCACCAGCAAATTCTCATCATCTGTCACGAATTTCAATACATGACACGAATCTAGAAATTACATTTAAGCATGATACATCAAATCTTGATAAAGAGTCATCCAGAGCTTCAATTTCAGCAAACTTATGGTCAAACTGATCAACTCGATGAGACAGACATAATGATATGAAAGTCAGTTCAATCCAAATCAAATCAAGTCCGGATCAAATCATTAAACCACTTTTGAAGGATTTTCGGAGGCATTTGAAAGGTCAAATGGATGTCAAATCCAACGAGTTCATAATGAAATCGAGTGTCTCGATAAGACGAATCCAACGAGCCCAAAATTTCCCAATTTCGATATCGTTAAGGCACTCAAATGTCCATTAAAATTCATCTGATCAAGAGAAACTATTCAGACCGTCTGATCAAAATGGTTCATATTTCTGCATTAATTGCATTCAAAACACTATAAATAGAGTCTCACCTCTCACATAAAAGGGGGGCTGGAGAGAGAACTTGAGGCTTTGAGAAAAAGCACAAGTCCAACAATATTTCTGCCACTGCCAACCTCTATCGTCCACCGCCGACCACCATCGACCATCATCAACCACTGCTAAACTCCGTCAGCGACCCCATACCGCCGTCGACCACCACCGACTGTAGGTGACCTCTGCAGACCACCGTCGACCACAGTCGATCACTGCTAACCTCCGTCGACAGTCCTCGACTACCGTCAACTACCGCTGACTAGACATCGTCAGTTGACATTATAACTTGAAAAGCTAGTAACCCTTTCCCGTTTGTGAGCCTTTATAATAATCAATCAATTGTGGATTTTTGCAATTGGAGCAGACCCCGTGTTTTTTTTCCTTCCCGGGTTTTCCACGTAAAAGTTTTTAGAGTCAACACTGCTTGTTTTTTTTTTAAATGTGTGTGTGTTGAATTCTCGTACAACGCTAAAACGATAATTCATTACTCTACCGGTGTGGATTTTCCAACACGCATCAGTTTGGCGTCGTCTGTAGGGAACGAAGTCATGATCGACATTGTCTTCAGCTCTAAGAAGTTGATCCCCTACTTCGTTTCCCAATGATGTATATCATCCAACTGGCTAAGGAACCTCCATTACGTTTTGAAGATATTCTCAAAAGCATTCTTTCAGGCTAGGGGCAACCTTCACTGCAGTCTCGAAAGGTCGTTCACATCAACGTCCGGAGCACGATTGTAGTGAAGTCGTCTTCTTGCATCTTATTCTGACACAGTATTTCTCAACTTCTTTCAGGCTGGGGGGGAGGCAATTTTTCACTGCATTCTCGAAAGGTCGTTCATGTCAATGTCTCGGGCACGAATGTGGTGGGGAATTCATCCCATATTTCATTCAGATTACAAGTCTGCAAAAATGTCACATGTACAGGGAGGAAATCGTCACCGCAAATAATGCTTCCTCAGCACCCCTCATCGTATTGAAGTTCCTCTTCAACCAGATTAGGAAGTTGATCTCTTCAAGGCTCCATACATAAGTGATTTTACAAGATCACATGGAAAACGCCTCCGCTGAGGGGCAAAAGATTCAAAAGCAACAACTGACAATTTGTTAAACATTTTTCTTGAGTATGACTGCAACCATATTTTCAAGAAAACATACGGTAATTGCAACCTACACCCCAGTCTCGAAAAACGTAGAGCATCTCTGACACCCCATTCTGGGATTAATCGATCTCCAGGGGACTCGATTTGACCTCTTCCATTACAGGCTATAGTTGTCAAGCAAAGGCTTCGACGTATAGCTTCGAGTAGGTCAAAAATCCTTTGTGGATTTCTTCGACCTCTTCCATAACATGTTACGGTCGTCAAGCAAAAGCTTCGACCAACAACCTAGAATTGGTCAACCATCATAAGTGGATTTCATATGACTTTGTTTATTACAAGTTAATACTGTCGAGCATCTCCGGTTACACAACTCAGAATTGGTCTTACATCCTCAATGGATTCTTCTTTCAACCATGCCGTTGAAAATCAACCCCAAAAAGTAAGACCCGATAAGAAGCTACCATGTAGCTGGAAGACAAACCCAAGAGAGTCTCCACTGTAAAACCTCAGAAGGCTACGAGCCTTAGAGTAATATCGTACGATTGAAAAGCCACAACAACCGTGGAAGAAGCAAATGAAATACATTATCATCATCTAAAAATATCACATCTAATTGTATAAAATGCTACAAAGACCAACATATTTTTAAACAAGAGCAACAAATCCGCTCATCTTTAAGTATATTTGAGATCGCCTCTGAAAAAAATAGTACTTCTGATGATCGTCAAGGGTTCTCCCGATATCACCACCATATAAGCATGAAATCTTCTCTTCAAAGCGCGACAGCAAAACTACAACTTTTCTTCATCATCTTTAAAACGTTCATAGGTGGCATGAGAGTCTCCTCTGAAATACATTGTATAAACGACAAAAAAGATCCCGTTGCTTGCCTGCTACGCAGGACCGATACGACTTTCCTCTTCGCCACAGCGAGAAAGAAGATCACGTTGTTTGTCTGTTATGCAGGACGGAGACAACTTTCCTCTTCGCTACAACTCTGCACCATAACTCTTCGCCGCGACATATCGCTGCGTCACATCACCGCGATGCTTCTTCACGATGCACCGCATCAACTCTACCCCCTCTCATTCAGCTTTATTTAAAGGCTGAAAAATAGATAAAGTCATTAAATGCTCTTTAATAAAAAAATAGAAACTATATACAAAAAAAACTTTTTCCAGCTTTCCGCCAATCCAATTTGCGCTTCCTGCAGTTCGGCTCAAGCGCGTTTCGCCGATCTTTGGTTTCTGTCATTTGCAATTCTCATAATCCATTATGCTAAAAGGTAATATTACTTATGCCTGTATTAAAAGGATTATCAAACCAAATTAAAAGATTAGAAAAAGCTGTCAAAGCATTCCGTAAAAAGTACTATATATATATATATANAATAAATATTATACAACTGATACGCCATCAACAAATTTTCACATCCGTCGCAAATCTCGAGGCATGACATGAATCTCGAGATTACATTTTAAGCATGATACATTCAAATCTTGGTAAAGAGTCATCCAGAGCTCCGATTTCAGCAAACTTATAGTCAAACCGATCAGCTCGATTAGACAGACTTAATGATATGAAAGTCGGTCCAATCCAAGTCAAATCAAGCTCAGATCAAATCATTAAACCACTTTTGGAAGATTTCCAGAAGCATTTGAAAGGTCAAACAGATGTTGAATCTAGCGAGTTTATAGTCAAATCGAGCGTCTCGACAAGAGGAATCCGACAAGTCCAAGATTTCTCAATTTCGACTTCGTTAAGACACTCAAATCTCCATTAAACGTCATCTAATCAAGAGAAACTCTCTGAATCGTCAGATCAAAATGGTTCATATTCCTGCATTAATTGCACTCAAAATACTATAAATAGAGTCTCACCCTTCACATAAAAGGGGAAGGCTAGAGAAAGAACTTGAGGATCTGAGAAAGAACTGAAGTCCAATATCATCTCTGCCACCGCCGACCTCTGTCGACTACCATCGACCACCGCTGACCTCCGTCAGCGACCACCTACCGTCGTTGACCACCACAGACCTCTGTCAACCACTGTCGATCACCGCTGACCTTCGTCGACAGTCATCGACTATCGTCGACTACGGTTGACTAGACGCCGTTAGTCGACGTTTTAACTTGGAAAGCTAGTAACTCTTTTCCATTTGTAGGACTCTGTAATAATCAATCAATAATGGATTTTCACAATTGGACCACACCCGTGGTTTTTTCCCTCTCTGGGTTTTTCAAGTAAAAGTTTCTGGAGTCTCACTGCTTGTTTTTTTTCTTTTTCATATGTGTGTATGCTGAATTCTCGTATAACGCTAAGACGATAATTCGTTACTCTACCACTGCGGACTTTCCAACACGCATAATGTCTCAAATCTGTATCAATTTCATCAGTCTTTTTTATTGGATTGGAACCAAATTTTTTAAGCAATTCTAAATTGTAAGACAATTCAAACTAATTTTAAAGATAACATGCTTGTTTTTAACCTGACTTCACATTATATATTCTTACAAAAATATATTATATTGAAAAAAAGCTGAAATTAGCTTTATTGGTTGCCTGTTCAAATTCAGTATAAATCAAACACCGTCAATTTCATAAGTGATGTAAATGTCTCAATTAAATGACATTAAAGGAATGAGTAAATATTCCTGAAGGAAATTGAGTAACTCATTTCACTCCTTTACAACGGTTTTTTGACTTATCCAAGTACTTAATGCAATCTAACATGAANGGTAGGTATGTAAATATTCCTGAAGGAATTTGAGTAACTCATTTCACTCCTTTACAACGGTTTTTTGACTTATCCAAGTACTTAATGCAATCTAACATGAATTTCATTTGTGCCTGAAAATTTTTGAAATCGATATTTAGCCGTTTAAAGCAACAATTTACACGTTGATGGTGGTTGTAATCGCTAATAATCGCATTTGAGGATTTCAGCCATCAGAATATTACAGAAGCGGCTATCCGTTTTGTCTGGTCACGGCCTAGCTCGTTGATCTTTTGTAACGTGATTAAAGGAGGAGCTTGACGCAATCTCTTCACCAGTTTCGTTCACTTTTCTGCTCGATTACTCGCAAGAAGGTTAAGGATAGCACAAGCTCTTTTTTCCGGTTTTTGGCTAGCAACTACAGGTTTCCTGCTTTCGTCATTCATGGATTGTCATTCAAACCACCTCTATACCAAATTTAGCCATTCCTATCAAACTGTAGAGCTCTTTTTTTTAGAATCTATATGACATTCATAAAATTTCTTCTTAATTTTTTGCAAATCAAGATAATTTCATAGACATGTAAATCCAAGAACTTGAACAATGTCATTTTTATGAAAATTTACTTAGAAACATCAAATAAATCGTGATTCATAATGATTTTCCTTGGAGTTTTGTAAACTATGATTCCTCGTTCTTTGCCCAGATTTTGCACTTTATATATAGTTCTTAAATGGAAAAAAAAATTACACTTAAATTGGTGGAGAGGGGACCGTGAGTTACACAATCTATTTTGTTTTTTATCAACTGTTTCATTAACATTTAATAATGTAATTCGTATTTTGAATCAATTAATTTTGAAATATCATATTAATTATAAAATTATGAATTATTAATGGGCATTAATGAATAATGTTTAAATATTAATATTTCAGTTTATAACAGTCAAATTATTTACGTTACAACTTTTAACCTTTTTCTTTAAACGCATTTCCAACCGTTCATTTCATTCTATGTGACTTGCAGGGAAGATGGTCTCGATTGGAGAAGCTCCAACAAGAGGCAGTGCAGCAGCCACTGCTAGTTTGCGTAGGCGGAGAACAGGTGGCGGCGGTGCTTCTGCAGGAGGGGCTGCACAAACAATGCTACAGTTCTACACCGATGACAATATTGGCCTCAAGATATCTCCCAACACTGTCCTTATCATGAGTGTGGGATTCATTGTTGTTGTTGCATTGATGCATGTGTTTGCTAAGTTGTATCTGGTNAGAGTCTCATCCCTCACTTGAAAGGGGGAGGCTGGAGAGAGAACTTGAGGCTTTGAGAAATAGTACAAGTCCAACAACATCTATGCCACTGCCGACCTCTGTCGTCCACCGCCGACCACCATCGACCATCATCGATCACTGCTAACCTCCGTCGGCGACCACCTACCACCGTCGACCACCACCGACTGTAGGTGACCTCCGCCGACCTCTGCCGACCACCTTCGACCACAGTCGATCACCGCTAACCTTCGTCGACAGTCCGTGACTACCGCTGACTAGACGTCGTCAGTCGACGTTATAACTTGAAAAGCTAGTAACACTTTCCCGTTTGTGAGACTATAATAATCAATCAATTGTGGATTTTTGCAATTGGAGTAGGCCTCTTGGTTTTTTTCCCTTCCCGGGTTCTCCACATAAAAATTTTTGGAGTCCACACTGCTTGTTTTTTTTTTCATATGTGTGTGTGCTGAATTCTCGTACAACGATAAGAAGATAATTCATTACTCTACCGCTGTGGATTTTCCAGCACGCATCAGTTTGGCGCCGTCTTTGGGAAACGAAGTCTTGTTCGTCATTGTCTTCAACTCTAAGAAGTTGATCCCCTACTTCGTTTCCCAATGATGTATATCATCCAACTGGCTAAGGAACCTCCATTACGTCTTGAAGATCTTCTCAAAAGCATTCTTTCAGGCCGGGGGGCAACCTTCACTGTAGTCTCGAAAGGTCGTTCACATCAACGTCCTGAGCACGATTGTAGTGAAGTCGTCTTCTTGCATCTTATTCAGACACAGTATTTCTCAACTTCTTTCAGGCTGGGGGGGGCAATTTTTCACTGCATTCTCGAAAGGTCATTCATGTCAATGTCTCGGGCACGACCGTGGTGGGGAATTCATCCTATATTTCATTTAGATTACAAGTCTGCGAAAATCTCTCATGTACAGGGAGGAACTCGTCACCGCAAATAATGTTTCCTCAGCACCCCTCATTGTATTGAAGTTCCTCTTCAACTAGATCAGGAAGTTGATCTCTTCAAGGCTCCATACATAAGCGATTTTACAAGCTCACATGAAAAACGCCTCCGCTGAGGGGCAAAAGATTCAAAAGCAACAATTGACAAGTTGTTAAACATTTTTCTTGATTATGACTACAACCATATTTTCAAGAAAACATACGGTAATTGCAACCTACACCCCAGTCTCGAAAAACGTAGAGCATCTCTGACACCCCATTATGGGCTTAATCGATCTCCGGGGGACTCGATTCGACCTCTTCCATTACAGACTATAGTTGTCAAGCAAAAGCTTCGACGTACAGCTTCGAATAGGTCAAAAATTCTTTGTGGATTTCCTTCGACCTCTTCCATAACATGTTACGGTAGTCAAGCAAAAGCTTCGACCAACAACCTAGGATAGGTCAACCATCCTAAGTGGATTTCATATGACTTTGTTTATTACAAGTTAATATCGTCGAGCATCTCCAGTTACACAACTCAAAAATGCTCTTACATCCTCAATGGATTCTTCTTTCAACCATGCCATTGAAAATCAAGCCCAGAAGGCAAGTCCCGATAAGAAGCTACCATGTAGTTGGAAGACAAACCCAAGAGAGTCTCCACTGTAAAACCTCAGAAGGCTACGAGCCTTAGAAGAATTCGTACGATTGAGAAGCCACAACAATCGTGGAAGAAGAAAAGGAAATACATTATCATCATCTAAAAATATCACATCTACTTGTATAAAATGCTACAAAGACCAACATATTTTATACAAAAGCAACAAATCCGCTCTTTGAGTACATTTGACATCGCCTCCCAAAAAAATAGTACTTCTGATGATCGTCAAGGGGTCTCCCGATATCACCACCATATAAGCATGAATCTTCTCTTTAAAACGCGACAGCAAAACTATAACATTTCTTCATCACCTTTAAAACGTTCAAGGGTGGCACGGGAGTCTCCTTTGAAATACATTGTATAAACAAGAAAGAAGATCTCGTTGCTTGCCTGCTACACAGGATGGAGACGACTTTCCTCTTCGTCACAACGATAAAGAAGATCCCATTGCTTGTTTGTTATACAGGACGGGGACGACTTTTCTTTTCGCTACAACTATACACCGCAAACTCTTTGCCGTGACACACTGCCGCGGCACATCACAGTGTAACGCATCTAGCGAGTTTATAGTCGAATCGAGCGTCTCAACAAGACGAATCCGACAAGCCCAAGATTTCTCAATTCCGACATTGTTAAGGCACTCAAATGTCCATTAAACGTCATCTGATCAAGAGAAACTCTCTGGACCATCTAATCAAAATAGTTCATATTCCTGCATTAATTGCACTCAAAATACTATAAATAGAGCCTCACCCTTCACATGAAAGGGGGAGGCTGGAGAGAGAAATTGAGGATTTGAGAAAGAGCTGAAGTCCAACATCATCTCTGCCACCGCAGACCTCTGTCGACCCCCGCCAACCACCGTCAATCACCGCTGACCTTCGTCGGCGACCACCTACCGTCGTCGACCACCACCGACTGTAGGTGACCTCCGCCGACCTCTGTCGACCACCTTCGATCACCGCTGACCTTCGTCGACTGTCATCGACTACCGTCGACTACCGTTGACTAGACGTCATTAGTCGACGTTATAACTTAGAAAACTAGTTACTATTTTCCATTTGTGGGACACTGTAATAATCAATCAATAGTGGATTTTCACAATTGGACCAGGCCCCGTAGTTTTTTCCCTCTCTTGGTTTTCCACGTAAAAGTTTCTGGAGTCTCACTGCTTGTTTTTTTTCTTTTTCATGTGTGTGTGTGCTAAATTCTCGTATAACGCTAAGACGATAATTCGTTACTCTTCCGCTGCGGATTTTCCAGCACGCATCATGTCTCAAATCTGTATCAATTTCATCAGTCTTTTTTATTGGATTGGAACCAAATTTTTTTAAGCAAATATAAATTGTAAAACAATTCAAACTAATTTTAAAGATAACATGCTTGTTTTTAACCTGACTTCACATTATATTTTCTTACAAAAATATATTATATTGAAAAAAAGCTTAAATTAGCTTTATTGGTTGCCTGTTCAAATTCAGTATAAATCAAAAATCGTCAATTTCATAAGTGATGTAAATGTCTCAATAAAATGACATTAAAGTAGGTTTGTAAATATTCCTGAAGGAATTTGAGTAACTCATTTCACTCTTTTGCAACGGTTTTTTGACTTATCCAAGTACTTAATGCAATCTAACATGAATTTCATTTGTGCCTGAAAATTTTTCAAATCGATATTTAGCCGTTTAAAGCAACAATTTACACGTTGATGGTGGTTGTAACCGCTAATAATCGAATTTGAGGATTTCAGCCATCAGAATATTACAGAAGCGGCTATCCGTTTTGTCTGGTCACGGCCTAGCTCGTTNTATTTCAGCCATCAGAATATTACAGAAGCGGCTATCCGTTTTGTCTGGTCACGGCCTAGCTCGTTGATCTTTTGTAACGTGATTAAAGGAGGAGCTTGACGCAATCTCTTCACCAGTTTCGTTCACTTTTCTGCTCGATTACTCGCAAGAAGGTTAAGGCCAGCACAACCATTTTTTTCCGGTATTTTGCTAGCACAATAGGTTTCCTGCTTTCGTCATTCATGGATTGTCATTCAAACCACCTCTATACCAAATTTAGCCATTCCTATCANTTCGCAAGAAGGTTAAGGATAGCACAAGCTCTTTTTTCCGGTTTTTGGCTAGCAACTACAGGTTTCCTGCTTTCGTCATTCATGGATTGTCATTCAAACCACCTCTATACCAAATTTAGCCATTCCTATCAAACTGTAGAGCTCTTTTTTTTAGAATCTATATGACATTCATAAAATTTCTTCTTAATTTTTTGCAAATCAAGATAATTTCATAGACATGTAAATCCAAGAACTTGAACAATGTCATTTTTATGAAAATTTACTTAGAAACATCAAATAAATCGTGATTCATAATGATTTTCCTTGGAGTTTTGTAAACTATGATTCCTCGTTCTTTGCCCAGATTTTGCACTTTATATATAGTTCTTAAATGGAAAAAAAAATTACACTTAAATTGGTGGAGAGGGGACCGTGAGTTACACAATCTATTTTGTTTTTTATCAACTGTTTCATTAACATTTAATAATGTAATTCGTATTTTGAATCAATTAATTTTGAAATATCATATTAATTATAAAATTATGAATTATTAATGGGCATTAATGAATAATGTTTAAATATTAATATTTCAGTTTATAACAGTCAAATTATTTACGTTACAACTTTTAACCTTTTTCTTTAAACGCATTTCCAACCGTTCATTTCATTCTATGTGACTTGCAGGGAAGATGGTCTCGATTGGAGAAGCTCCAACAAGAGGCAGTGCAGCAGCCACTGCTAGTTTGCGTAGGCGGAGAACAGGTGGCGGCGGTGCTTCTACAGGAGGAGCTGCACAAAGAATGCTACAGTTCTACACCGATGACAATATTGGCCTCAAGATATCTCCCAACAGTGTCCTTATCATGAGTGTGGGATTCATTGTTGTTGTTGCATTGATGCATGTGTTTGCTAAGTTGTATCTGGTTAGCACCTAATCGTAGTTGATATTCTAGCTCGTGTAATAGTTTGATTTCATGTGAAAATAAAATTTGTAGACTTTGTTTGCTTTTCCAAAATTATTATACTTAGAAGAGTCATTTAAGAAGAATATAAATAAAGCTTTTGGCGATGCAATCTTGAGAAATTTTTAATATCAAACACACACTTGCACGNGGTGTAATAGTATGATTTCATGTGAAAATAAAATTTGTAGACTTTGTTTGCTTTTCCAAAGTTATTATACTTTGATGAGTCATTCAAGAAGAATATAAATAAAGCTTTTGGCGATGCAATCTTGAGAAATTTTTAATATCAAACACACACTTGCACGCATAAGTTTATAATCGAAATTATTTGTAGCAGTAAGCCACAATTTTGTGGCTACCTAAAAATTACGTGGTAAGTATGTAAATATTAATTTTTTGTCAACTTTTTAATATTATTNCCAAATTATTTGTAGCAGTAAGCCTCGATTTTGTGGCTACCTAAAAATTACGTGGTAAGTATGTAAATATTAATTTTTTGTCAACTTTTTAATATTATTTAAATATAGTTTTTTGTTTGTTGTTTAAAGAAAAATTTTAGGGAGACATTCTTAAAAATAAAATTTTACAGCGTGGTAAATAAAAAATAATTTTTATGTAAAATTTTCATAAAAATAATAAAATTACAATATTTATAGTAACTTCAAAAAAATAATTTATTATATAAACGTTTTACCAAGACAACCACCCCAAACCAATAACAATGTAGAGTGGTGCGATCATTATGAAAAACAGCTAGTAAAAAAAGAAATAGCTTTTGCGACTATAGCCGAGAAAGAAAATTACTAATAAATCTGGAAGCAAATCAACATTAAATAATTTAATTTTCTATTTCAAATATTGAAGCAAAAATGTGATTTTAGCTGAAGTTGATCCCAAATTTTGACAACAATTTATAAAATAGTTTTCAGTTAGACTAATTTTCATCCACCAAAAACTATTTCGCTTTCGCTTTTCCAAAATTTTCATATTTTAGATTAGATTGTCTTTTTTGTTTTATTTCAAAAATTTCTGATTACAATTTGTTAGCCATCCATTGACTCGAAAATTAAATCTAAAATAAGCTAAATGGCATTGATTTGAACTCATAATCTCTCATAAATAATATGTATGACACTATCAGTAATTTCATTTTATAATTTGCTTATGTGATGTCTAAAATCTGTATCAATTTCATCAGTCTTTTTTAATAGATTGAAACCAAATTTTTTAAGAAAATGTAAATTGTAAAACAACAAATTTTAAATTATAACATGCTTGTTTTTAACCTGACTTCACATTATATTTCTTACAAAAATATATTATATTGAAAAAAAGCTTAAATTAGCTTTATAGAAGTATGAATAAAAAACAGTCGATTTCATAATTGATCGTAAATGTCTCAATTAAATGACATTAAAGGAATGAGTGGCAGGTATGTAAATATTCCTGAAGAAATTTGAGTAAGTCGTTTCACTCCCTTACTACTGCTTTTGAATTTTAATGCAATCTGAAATGTATTTGAATTGTGCTTGAAAATTTTTCAAATTCATATTTAGCTTATTAAAGCAGCAATTTACTCGCTGAAGGTTGTCGTAAATGTTAATAATCGCATTTGACGCTTTCAGCCATCAGAATATTACAGAAGAGGCTGTCCATTTTTGTCAAGTGACATTTTAGCTCGTTGTTCTTTGGTAACGTGATTAAAGGAGGGGTTAGACGCAATCTCTTCACCAGTTCGGTTCACTTTGCTGCTCGATCACTCGCAAGTAGGTTAAGGCTAGCACAAACTTCTTCTTCCGGTTTTCTGCTAGCAACTTTAGGTTCCGTGCTTCCTGTCATTTATGGATTGTCATTCAAACCACCTCTATACCAAATTTAGCCATTCATATCAAACTGTAGATAGAGTTCATTTTTTAAGAATATTTATGGCAGTCATAAAATTTCTTCTTAAATTAATGCAAATTAAGATAATTTCATAGACATGTAAATCCAAGAACTTGATCAATGTAATTTTTATGAAAATTTAATTAGAAACATCAAATGAAACGTGATTCATGATGATTTTCCCTGGAGTTTTGTAAACTATGATTTCTTGCTCTTTGCCCAGATTTTGCACTTAATATTTAAATTCTCAAATGGAAAAAATTTTACACTTAAATGGGTAGAGAGAAGACTGCAAGTTACACAATCTATTTTTAATCAAATATTTCATTAAAATTTGATAAATTAATTTTTATTTCGAAGCATCATATTAATTATTAAATTTTGAATTATTAATGGGTCATTAATGAATAATGTTTAAATATTAATATTTTACTCAATAACATTCAAATTATTTGCGTTACAAATTTTTTGCCTTTTCTTTATCACATTCTCAACCATTCATTTTAATTATTTGTGACTTCAAGGAAAGATGATCTCGTTTGCAGAAGCTTCACCAAGAGGCAGTGCAACAGCTGTTGGAATGGACAAACCTTTTGGATATGAAAAAGGCTAAGAAATTATGAAAGAAGCTTCACTCTTATTTATCCCCTTAACTTGGCTTGATACAAACTCAAAAACTCTATCCCTATTTATACTAGTGACACCTTCTAAATTAATGGCTAGGATTGTGTCACCATAATTCCAATCCAATGGTTACAAATAATTTCATATCAACCACACAATAATTCCACACTTACCACACTTACCAAACCTACCACACAATAGATTCATTCCTACCACATATTCTAGAACAAGCTTCTAGAAATTAAGCTTTATTTAAACAACTAAAACCAAGTTTATATTTCAACATCCCCTCTTAAACTTGATTTTGTGACTCCAACCAAACTTCTTATTTTAATAAAGTCTTCACTCTTGAGTGGCTTGGTAAAAATATCTACAACTTGATCTTAAGACTTCACGCACTGCACTTGTATCTTCTTTCTTTCGATGCATTCTCTGATGTTGTGATAGCACATATCAATGTGCTTGCTTCTATTGTGGAAAACTGGAATCTTTGCTAGCGTGATTTCTAGACTTATTATCGATATAAATCTTGATCGCCTCTTCTTGTAGTAAACTTAACTCCTTTAATAGATTTTTAAGCCAAATTGCATGACAAACACAAGAGGTTGCAACCACGTACTCTGCTTCGCAAGTAGAAAGAGTGACAATTGGTTGTTTCTTTTAGGTCCAAGTGAAAGGAGTGTCTCTTATGAAGAACACGAACCCTGTAGTGCTCTTTTTATCATCCATGTCTCCAGCCCAATCACCGTCGCTAACAAGCTTGAAATTGTTGGATGATAAGTAAAATAAGCTAAAATCAACTGTACCTTTGATATAATGCATAATTTTTTAGCGGTCTTCAGGTGGATAACAGTCGGAGTCTCCATGTAGCAATGACAAATCCAACAACATAAAGAATGTCTGGTCTTGTGCATGTCAAGTAGCGCAAACTTCCAACCAAACTCTTGAAAAAATGTTGGATCAATTCTTTTTCCCTCATCGAACTGTGATAGCTTGACTCCACATTCTACAGGAGTTTTTATAGGTTGGTTATTCTCCATTTTGAATTTCTTCAATATCTCCCTTGCATAAACTTCTTGAGAGATGAAGATCACATCTTCCGTTTGCATAACTTCAATGCCAAGGTAGTATGTCATGAGCCCAATATCTATCATTTCGAACTCCTTTGTTATCGCTTCTTTGAACTTTTCAAACATGCTTGGATTATTTCCGGTGAAGATTAAGTTATCGACATATAAACAAACAATCAAGACATTTTCATCCTCATTCTTGATTTAAAGAGCATGCTCATAAGGACACTTCATGAAGCCTTTCTCTTGCAGATACTTGTCTATTCGGCTATTCCATGCTCTTGGTGCTTGCTTTAGCTCATATAGAGCATTTTTTAGCTTCAGAATCTTGTCTTCTTTTCCTTTGACTTCATATCCTGGTGGCTGCTTAATGTAGATTTTTTCTTCAAGTATCTCATTCAAGAAGGTAGATTTTACATCCATTTGATGTATTCTCCACTTATTTTGAGTTTCCAAAGAGATGATTAGTCTAATAGTTTCTAGTCAAGCAACAGAGGCAAATACCTCTTCATATTTGATGTCTGCTCTTTGACTGTAGCCTTTTGCCACCAATCTTGCCTTGTATCTTTCAACTTCTCTTTTGGAATTCTTCTTCGCTTTGTACACCTACTTCACATGAATTGTCTTATGTCCTTTAGGAAGTGAAGCTCGCTCCCAAGTGTCATTCTTCTCGATTATCTTGATTTCTTCATCCATCCCATCTTTCTACTTTTTTACTTTGTATGGCTTCTTGGAAGTCGATAGGTTCATAGTCAGCAAAGAGATAAAAAAGAGTAAGATTATCTTGATTCATAGTTACCTCATAATAATCTTCTAATCTTCTGAAGCGTGGTACTCTTTCACTTGAATTTTCTCTTGAAGTTGATGACAATGAGTTGCTTTGATTACTTGTAGTCAATGTTTTTTGCGGAGTAGTAGGCTTTTCTCTTGCTTGCTCGTTCCTTGGCTCCTCTACGTATTCTTTTTGAAAGTATGGGCAAAAGTTGTAGTCCTCAGCATGTAGTCCCCAGTCTCATTCTCCTCCTTCATCAAATATGACATCTCTGTTGATGGTTGTCATCCTTGCATTTAGATTGTATAGCCTGTACCCTTTCTAGTTGTTGTCGTAACCAATGAAAATGAACTTCTCACTCTTGTCATCAAGCTTACTTCTTTTCTTGTCGGGTATGTGAACTTGAGTTATGCATCCAAAAACTCATAGATGAGGGATGACTGGCTTCCTTCCACTCCATGCTTCTTATGGTCTCTTTCCCAGCACACTTCTTGTTGGCGATCGGTTAGCCAAATAAATAGCACATGCAACCGCTTCTGCCCAAAACTCCTTCGACAATCTCTTATTTTTTAACCTACTCCTTGTCATGTCGAGGATGGTTCTATTCTTCCTTTCTGCTATTCCATTTTATTGGGAGGGATCTTAGAACAATTAGAAGTCAACGTATTCCATTGGCTTCACAAAATTCTTAAAATTCTTTTGAAGTGAATTCTCCTCCTCGATCACATCGCATAGCTTCAATCTTTAGACCACTTTCTTTCTCTACATCTGCCTTAAACTTCTTGAACAAAAAACCTCTGATTTTTGTTTTAAGAAATACGCTCAAGTTTTTCGTGAAAAATCATCTATGAAGAGAAGAAAATAGTCGCTCTTACTGAGTGAGCTTGGCTTTATAGGACCACAAACATCTGTATGTATGAGCTTAAGGAGCTTTTGGGCTCTTGAAATTGACTCCCTTTGAAAGCTTTTCTTGAAGTACTTTCCGAGTAAAGATCCTTCACATAATTGATCAGGGTGGTTGATGCAAGATAATCCTCTCACCATCTCTTTCTTTGAAAGCAAATCGAGTCCTCCAAAGTTGAGATGGTCAAATCGAAGATGTTAGAGCCAAGAAGCATCTTTATAACAGGTCTTCTGACATTTGACAATATCAGTTTGAATGCTGAGTGAGAACATTCTATTTTTAGATATTGGCACCTTAACCATCAAGTTACCAATATTGTCTTTTAAGAAGAGAGTATTTTCTTTCAAGTGAATATCATATCCTTTCTCTAAGAATTGCCCTAAACTCAAGATGTTGTTCTTCATATTCGACACAAAGTAAACATTAGAAATAAATTAATGCTTCCCGTTTTTTTCTGACGGATGAGAATGTTACCTTTGCCTTTCACATATATCTTGGACTCATCTTCAAAAGTCACATTGTCACTTACTGATTTGTCAAGCTCTACGAACATGCTTCGTCTCCCACACATATGGTTGCTTCCACCGGTGTCCAGGTACCATGTATTATCTTCACCTCTTTCATTGTCCTTATATGCTAGAAGTAGAGTGCCATCATCTTCTCCTTTTTCTTCTATGTAGTTGACTCTTTCTTTAACTTTGTACTTAGGTGCTCTACATTCTTTCACATAATTCCCAAACTTGTTACAATTATAGCACTTAATTTGAGATTTATCATACCTCGAGGTTGAGCGCCCTTGACCATGTCCTCTTGTAGATCTTTCTCCTTTCTCATAGTTATTGTTGGTACTCCATCCTTGCTTACCAACATGACCTTATCCATGTTGGCTTCTAATGTTGTTGAAACTTTTATCTTTCTGAGTTGATTGAAGATTCATCTCGAGAAGTTTTTTGACAATCTCTTCATTCGTCTTCTTCTTTTCTTCATGGGCTTGCAATGAACCCAGAAGTTGTTCTATAATCATGGCTTGTAAGTCCTTCGTTTCTTCGATAATGGTTGTGATACTATCAAATTTTGAATCTAACGATTGAAGAATCTTTTCCATGATAACCACATCTTCTAACTTCTCACAATTTCTTTTTAATTGATTGGAACTGGTAATGACTCTAGAAAAGTAATCGGAGACCAACTCGCCTTCTTTCATACGCAAAAACTTAAATTGACTTTTTAAAGTTTGAAGTCGTACCTTTTTAACCTTCTCTTCTCCCTTATACGAAACCTCGAGCTTCTCCATGCTAGTTTGGCCGAAGTAGCACTTGAGATCTTCTAAAAACCATCTTCATCTAAAGCTTGATAGATGAGGAAGAGAGCCTTCTTGTCTCACATTCGCAAGTCTCTTAAGATATCCTTTTGTGTTGTGGATAGAGTGGACTCATCACTTGGCTCATTGTAAACTTTCTCCATAACCTCTCAAACGTCATGCGCTCCAAGGAGTGCTTTAATCTTGATACTCAAATTATCGTAAATGCTTTCCTTAAGCATAAAAAATTAGAAGTAAACCATGCCACCATTTGCCATTGCTCTATAAAGGAATCTTTAGTCTCTGATACCACTTTGTTGGAATGGAAAAACCTTTTGGATATGACAAAGGCTAAAAACTTATGGAAGAAGCTTCACTCTTATTTATCACCTTAACTTGACTTGATACAAACTCAAAGACTCTACCCCTATTTATACTAGTAACACCTCCTAAATTAATGGCTAGGATTGTGTCACCACAATTCCAATCAAATGGTTACAAATAATTTCATACCAACCACACAATAATTTCACACCTACCACACCTACCAAGCCTACCACACAATAATTTCATACCTACCAAATATTCTAGAATAAGCTTCTAGAAATTAAGCTTTATTTAAACAACTAAAACCAAGTTTATATTCAACACCCCCTCTTAAACTTGATTTTGTGACTCCAAGCAAACTTCTCATTTTAATAAAGTTTCACCTTAGCAGCAACCGCTAGTTTGCATAAGCGGAGAACAGGTGGCGGTGGTGCTGTTGCAGGAGGAGTTGCACCACCAATGCTACAGTTATACACCGATGACATTATAGGCCTTAAGATATCTCCCAACACTGTCCTTATCATGAGTTGTGGGATTCATTGTTGTTGTTGCATTGATGCACATGTTTGTTAAATTGTATCTGGTTGACACCTAATCGTAGTTTCTTGCCTGTTTAATAGTTCGATTTCATGTGAAAATAAAAATTTAGACTTTGTTTGCTTTTCTGAAGTTATTTATGAGGATTATAGATAATTTTATTTTGCAATGTAATCTTGAAGAAATCTCTCGTATTTACTGTAAACGTGCTATGTTGTTGAAAGTTTACGTTATTGCGCAGGAATTGATTCTTTCTTCAGATTCCTTTGGGTTATAATTAGGCACACATCATCAAATTCCCTAGTATTTACTTTTTTACATTTATAGTACTCAAATCTTTTATATCATATAGAAAGGACCAACATTTTAAACTGGAGAAGGTAAAATAAAACTTTACAAATATATGTATTGTGGAATTTAGGTAAAAATTAATGTGTAGGTGTTAGATATGTAAATAATTGAACGGTCCGCATGCCAATCTTTCCTTTCTCTTACTACTAGGCAAATTAGCAATTATGTTGATGAGTAAGGAAGTATTGGTAGTGTATTGTTGTCTATGTATAAATAAGTAGGATTTCAAGTTTGATCGAATAAGTAGCATTTGGTTTAAAACATAGTGAAGGATGCTACGATGTCCGGTTTGATGGTTCATCCTGCACCAAAAAATAAATAAAGAAAAAGAAAAATAAGTGAGATTTTAGTTCAACTGGCTTTGAAGGTTATGCCACCTGTAAAATGTTAGAGTAGAAACCATATATGCTCATTCACCAGTTTAGATGGCACTGTTTTGAAATCATTCATGTCGAGGTTCCGGTTTATTTTGTAGAATGAGTTAAGAGATTGTGCTTCTTCGGAAAATTGTTATTAGTTTTAAGCTCACTTATATGTTTTATTTTTTAATATTATTATTGTAATTATTTTTTTGATTGAGGTGTTTCAAATTGATCAGAATTGAGCTCCAGTATTTTTCTGGTACAATGGATGATTCAGTTCCTTTTAAACTCATATGCGAGATATGTATTTGACTTGATAATTGCTTTTAGCTCTTTTTATTTTTACATAAAATAACAAAATAATGAAAAAGATAGTAGTTCAGAATATCTTTTTTATTCATAGTAGTCTTAATTACAGTTATCATCATTGCAAGCTTTTGTGCGTCTTCTCAATATATGGTGTATTCATTTCCAAGTTTCCATGTAATTCATCCAACATAATTTAAATTTTTTAAAATTTGTCAAACATCAGCAGATTTTCATTTCATGAACCATTTATGAAAAATGATTCCTCTCAAGTTGACATATATCTTTGCCACTTTCCAACGATCTTAAATCTGATCAGCAAGCCTTTTTAGAATCATTTTTTTACTATGTTTATCGATCAACTTCATCGTATTTATAATATTGGTTAGAGTAATTAGACCATTGTCACCAGTTGATCACCCGACACTAAGCTTTATATTCAAACCGGATCAAGCATAATAAAAATTGCACTTGTTCGACTTATGCTTTGGTGGAGCTTTATATTCATATTAATTTAGATATTGCTATGAACGAGTTTAGCAAAGCTCGGTTTACCCAAATTAATTAAATGAGCTTTTAATGAGCTAATTTAATAAGCTTCAAGAAATCATTGATATTTACATTTCATTATTAGCAAATAATTTTATAAGTTTAAATGAATAAATAATTTAATAAATTTAGAACTATTATTTAGATATTTGATATGAATTAAATGTGATAATAAGTCAAAGACGAATTTTGTAGCTGCCATGCAAGCTAAACAAGTACCAAAAATATTTATACTCACATAACAGCCAAGATATTATTATAACATTTAGACAAGGTATCAAATTTATGACAATATTTAGCACCGTAATACACGTCAGTCATAATGAATGAGTGATATCTTTTTTGCCACATCTATGTAGAAAGATTATTTTTTAATCTTATGCAAAAATATTATTTGTGAAATTAAGTGTGGTTTATTTTTTATTGTACTAATTAATATTATTATATACATAATGAAAAGCTAAAGCGTTTTTTTTTCTCATTAAAAAAATAAAGTAACTATGATTATGTGCTTAGCGATACAAAAGAGTATTATTTATTTGTTTTAAGCCGAGGAGCAAAATCTTAGATATTAATATAAGATATTTTCACTGTTTTTGTATTGAATAGTCCATTCCCATCTAAGAGTGAATTTATTGCAAACGCCTAGTCACTATCCATGTTGACATCATTGAAATTTTTACCGTTATCTTCACTAATTTAGTTATGATACGAGGTTTGCATAATCCTTTATTTCCGCCTAAGCCAATGCCTTCAAGTAATTGACGGCATTATTTACAAGTGATGTCTGATTTCTTTCATCTTCAATGACTTCTTCATTGGCCTCTCTAACAATTTATATGATGTTATCCATCATTCTCAAGCTGTATCGCTTATTTGTCCAAGAGGAGGACCAACACTGCCATCTATCAGGACACCACTAAACTTCTTATACACTACTTCTCAACTTTGGGTCTTGTTCCCTTCCCCTCTATAAAAAGAGTCGTGCTGCTTATCCTTAGTATCTTCCTCAACCTTTTAGCAGCACCCTATCCATCACCTTTAAAACAAAAACAACCGTTATTACGTGTCGAAAAATTCAGTGGAGTGAATCTAATCTTTTAGCGTTGCGCGAAGATTAAGCACATTCACAGATAATAGAAAAGTAATAGGATGAGACAACAAAGTTTTTTATGTGGAAAAAACCTTTGAGAGGGAAGAAACCATGGGCTATAGCCAAATCAAATTAATCCACTATAAGTGTGTAAGTACCAGAGTATACTCTTTTTTTAACAAATGGGAGTAATTGGTTACTATATTAGAATAGATAGAACTTATTATCAGCATATGCACAAAGAAAATTATAGGGGATAAGAACAAATACAATACTCTGGCTATGATGATCGTCAGCAGCAGTTGTCGATGGTCGGTGCTTGGTAGAAACACAGGTAGGAATTTATCTCCACGTCTTCAATATAAGTGCAATAAGTAGTAGTCATATTTGAGATTTGAAGTTTATAAGTAGAGGTTGACAGCAGTAGGTGATCGGTGATAGAAAGAGCTGACTGTCGATGGTTCAACAATGTCTGACGAGAGGTGTTCAACGGTGCTTGGCAACTACGTAAGAAGGCTTTTAAAATCGAGTCTTTATTAAAGATGTTACACGATACAATCATATTTGAGATATAATGTTTTCTTTTACCTATAATATCTTTTACTGCAAACAAGGAAAGATGGTTTGATGGCTCACTTGCGCAGGATGATGGTCAGAGTTTGACCCTGGGACAAATTGAGGCAAACTAAATAACAGCTCAAGGTTAGGAGAAAGTTATTGACCACCCAAACATGCTAACTATGAACCGAAGTGGGGTTACCGACAGACATGGTATGTCTCCTGGATGGTTGTTAATACACAAAAAATATATGCATTTTTAAACTCATAATTTATACTCATTTTTGGTGATATTGCACTTTAAGGGAAACTATTTTTTATGTTTTATTGCTGGTTGTTGATTTTTAGGACTTGGAGCAAAAAGGAAGAAAAATCGATAAAATTTGGAATCAAAATAGAGATTTTGATAATTTGTTCAGCGCTCACGACACCAGACTAGGCCCCGATAACGCCGTTTGATAGAGAAGGCAGACTAAATTAAATGGCCTCTGGCGCCGACGACGCCAGTGTCGGTGCAGACTTTGTTTCTAGAAGATTCAATGAATTTAAATGATTTTTGAAGAGTTTTTGGATGCACTTATTGGAGAACCGACCCTAGGCTCTATTTAGTGTTGAAATTGATCAGAAAAGAGTCTTCCTTCCCCCCTCTCAGCCATCTATCATCCCTTCGCATCTCTTCTTGCAACTTTACTTCATTCCACGCCATTCCACACCTTTAGTTAGTTATTTTCTTTATAATTTTGAGTTTTTGGGGTGATTTTAAGTGTCAATTCTTTTGTAACAAGTGTTGGAGAGGAAGAGAAGTGAGAGATTTCTTCTTTCTACATTTTCTAAGAGAGGCTACAAGGAATTTTCTTTGAGAAAGAGTTTCTGATAAGTGTTATTTGTTTATTATTGTTGTATGAACTTTCTTTTATATATAAAATTTGTGTTTGTTTTATCTTTCTCATGAATTTTGAGTACTTTTCTTTATAATTCTCCCTACTCTGAGATATGGTGAAATGAAGAGATAATTTGGATGTGCCAATGTTAAAATATTAAATAAATTGTGATGGTTTTTCAACTCCGCTCTTAATTTACTTTTTGATTTGACCAATTGAATTGTTAAAATATGTTGTGAAACATATGATCCGGAAAAATGGATTACGAGTTCTACAATAGAATGAGAATCACATTTAAGTCAATGAAGGAGTATTTCGTTCATGGAATTAAGTGCAAATGAATAGAGAAATTAACTTTGTTGGATGTAAAATTAGAGATTTCTAGGGGACATAATAAAAATCCCAAATTCGATCTTAGTGTTTAAAAACTAAAGCAAGAGTTAGCCTTCAGGGGAAGGGAAGTGGGACGATATTAGTGTTTAAAAACTAAAGCGAGAGTTAGCCTTCAAGGGAAGGGAAGTGGGAGCTCTGGAGTGGGAGCTAGTATTTTCGTAGCCTAGCCACTGATTTAAGGACTAAATCTAAGATTAGCAAATGAATAACACTGAATCAAGACAGAGAATTAAAATTACTCCAATTTGACACAATACAAATTTAAACCATTTATCTCATCTTATTTAACCAAAAATTCATTGTAGTGGGAAATATGTTTTTTCATATTAGAAAACTTCATCACATAAACATAGTTTATTAGTTACTATTTAAACTATGCATTTAAATTCCGCTAGTAGTCAATTATTTAGCTTTGATTTTATCTTAAACATTTGAAATTAGTGACAATAATTTCATTTTATTGCTGTGAATTTTCTAGTTAATTTATTATTTCAAATTTAAACATTTCTTGTGGAATCGATATTTGGGACTTAAATAGAAAGTCTTATATTACTTGATAACGATACGAATACTTGCATAGAATACCAACATTAAGTACTTAACGTTATTTCTCATGAAATAACACATCAAGTTTTTGGCACCATTGTAAAGCGGTGTCAACTTTATAAATTTTACACAACTATATTTCTATTGGAAGTTTTTGGTGTCATTGCCGGGGAAGGTAGAAATAAATTAAATAAATTTGGTAAATTAAGAAATTTAGAGACAAAATATAAAATATTAAAAAAATTATAAAATAAAAAAATAAAATTTAAGAATAATTTTAAGAAATTTTTCTTTGCTCATTATATTTGTTTATGCGAAATATTGGATATAAAGATTTATTACCTTACAATTTAGAATTAGAATGTACTATTAGAAAAATTTGAAAATAACAAAAAGAAATTAAACATTTGAACAAAATGACGAATAACTTAGATAATCAAATAAATGAAAATCGACAAAGACCTTTAAAAGATTATGTTAATCCGACAACAGATGAACTTCACTTAACTATTCAAAACCCTGATGTTGCTGCTAATTTATTTGAGTTTAAACATGTTATTATCCAAATGGTACAAAATAATCAATTTAGAGGAACACTTACTGAAGATCCTAACTTACATCTTACTAATTTTCTTGAAATTTGTGTAACTTTTAAATATGACGGAGTGTTTAATGATGTTGTTAGGCTTAGACTTTTTTATTTTTCGTTAAGGGATAAAGCTAAAGCTTGGTTAAATTCATTAGCACTTGGATCTATTAGAACTTGGGGAGAACTATCACAAAAATTTTTTGCTAAATATTTTCCACCCTTGAAAATCGCTAAGTTTAGAAACGATATTACATCTTTCTGTCAATTGGAAGAAGAATGATATATGAAGCCTGAGAAAGATTTAAGGATCTCCTTAGAAAATGTCCACACCATGCTTTACAAGATTAGTTAATAATTCAAACTTTTTACAATGGATTAGTAGGATCACTTAAATATATTATAAATGTTATTGCAGGTGGATCATTAATGTGAAAACCTTTTGATGAAGCATACACTTTAATCGAAGAAATGACTACTAAGAATTTTCAATGGCCCTCTGAACAGGTAAATACTAAGAGAGTAGCTAGTATTTATGAATCTAATGCAATGTCTATTTTAGCATCTCAAATTGCTGTTATATCAAAAAATATTGATCAAATTGGAGTGAACTATTCTCAAATATCACCAATATTAGAGGAAAATTTGCTAGGGCATATAATTGATACTCAATCATCTTATGAAACTTTGAATGTTATTAATAATCGAAATAATAATCTCTATTCTAACTATTACAACCCTGGATGAAAAAATCACCCTAATATTAGTTAGAATAATTCTAACAATTCAATGAACCCTCAGGAAATTTAAACAATCAAGGAAATCCTAATTATCGACCTTCTGAATTTAACTCTAACCCTAACCCATAAGTTAAGGAAAAAAATTTTCGATGGAAGAAGTAATGTTGAATATGGGAAAAAAATACAAAATCAAGGGGCTGCTATTAGAAATATTGAAAATCAATTAGGACATATTGCTACTGCACTTAATAATAAACCTTCAAAAAATCTTTTGATTACTGTGGAAGTTAATCCCAAAGATCAAAATAATGAGAAAATTAAAGCTATTCAATTACAAAGTGGAAAAGAGATTGAAAGAATAATCCAAAGAGAAACTGATTTTAAAGAGGAGAAGGAAGAGATGGAAAGTGAGCATAATGAAAATAAACAAACACATGCCCCCTCAAAAAAACCATTTCCTCCGTTTCCTCAATGACTCAAGGTGATAAATAAAGACAAACAAATTACAAAATTTTTGAAAACCCTTAAAAAGTTAACAAAAAAAATTCCTTTCATTGAGGCTTTAGAACAAATGCTAAGTTATGTGAAATTTATGAAAGAAATACAAAACAAGAAAAGGAAGTTTACAGATCATGAGATCGTTGCACTTAGTGAAGAGTGTAGTGAAAAGTTAAAAAATTCTAATAGTTTTACTATACCTTATGCAATTGGTGAAAAGTTTTATGGAAAAACCTATGTGATTTAGGAGTAAGTATCAATCTTATGCATCTATCAATTTTTAAACGTTTAGATTTAGGAGAGATTTTTCTTACTACTGTAACTCTTAGTTAACTAATCGATCAATCACTTATCCTAAAGGAGTTATAGAAAATGATTAGTAAAAGTTGATAAATTTATTTTTCTGTAGACCTTATAGTATTAGATATGGATGAAGATAAAGAAATTCTTATTATTTTGGGAGAACATTTATTGCAACAGGGGGACCTGTGATAGATGTGTAAAAAGGAGAATTAATAATGAGAGTTAATGAACAAGAAGTAACATTTAATATTGCAAAAACTATGAAATATCCTGCAATAGAAAAAGATAATGAATGTTTTAGGATGGAAGTTATTATTTATCTAAGTAATGAGCAATTTAAGAAAGAGTTTAAAGAAAAATTAAGGCAAGAAGAATTTAGTGAAAATGAGAATGAAATAAAAGAAAAAAATTTAGATTATATTCAGGACAAATTTGAAACTTTAGATTTGTTAGAAAATGATAATAAAAATTTTATTCCTTTAAGTATTAAACCACCTGAACTTGAACTGAAAGTATTACCTATCCATTTAAAATATGTGTTTTTAGGAGATTCATTTATATTGTTTGTTATTTTATCTTCTGAGTTAACTGAAATTCAAGGATAAAAATTAATAGAAATGTTAAAAAGATATAAAAATGTTTTTGGTTGGACTTTAGTAGATATTAAAAGAATCATCCCTTCAATTTGTGTGAACAGAATTTTATTAGATGAATAGTATAAACCTAAAGCTGATCCTTGAAGGAGATTAAACCCAATAATGAAAGAAGCAGTTAAAAAAGAAATTTTAAAATGGTTAGATGCTGGAATTATATATCCTATTTCAGATAGTGCTTGGGTAAGCCTAATTCACTGTGTTCCAAAGAAATGAGGAGTGACCATTGAAGTAAATGAGAAAAATGAATTAATTCCAATAAGACAAGTTACTGGTTGGCAGATTTTTATAGAATATAGAAAATTAAACATGGCTACAAGGAAATATCACTTTCTTTTACCCTTTCTTGACCAAACGTTGGATAGATTGGCTGGAAACAAACATTATTTCTTTTTAGATGGATATACCGGTTATCATCAAATTCTAATTGCTCCTGAGGATTAAAACAGGATAACATTTACAAGCCCCTATGAAATATTTACTTTTTGTAGAATGCCTTTTGGACTATGCAATGTAGCTGCAACATTTCAAAGATGTTTAATGTCAATATTTAGTAATTTGATTGAACATGGAATGAAAGTATTTATGAATGATTTCTCTGTGTTTAGGACTTCATTTGAATTATGTTTAGATAATTTTAAAAAGTTCTAAAATTATGTGAAAAAATCAACCTAATATTAAATTAGGAAAAATGTCAATTTATGGTTATATAAAGAATTATACTTGGGCATAAAATTTATGAAAATGACATGGAAGTAGATCCTGCAAAAGTTCAAGTTATTAAAAACTTATCACCACCGACTACGGTCAGAGGGGTAAGAAGTTTTTTAGGACAAGCTGCTTTTTACAGGTGTTACATAAAATTTTTTTCAAAAATAACTAAGCCATTATGCCAACTTTTAGAAAAAGATACAAAATTTGATTTTAAATTAGGAAAATTGTATATAAAATTTTGCAAGCCTAATTTTATTAGCATACTCTTTTTAAAGATGTTAATGATTATATTAAAACATGCGATATATGTCAGCGAGTAGGAAATATTTCTAGAATAAATGAAATGCCTCTAAATTACACATTAGAAGTTAAATTTTTTAATGTGTGGGGATTATATTTTATGGGACCATTTATGCCTTCATTTAGAAATTTATATATATTGCTTGTTGTTGATTATATGTCCAAATGGATTGAAACTTTTGTTGTACCTAAACGTGATGCTCAGAGTGTTTCTAAATTTTTAAATAAACAAATATTATTGTAAGATATGCAATGTCGAGAGTATTTATTACTGACGGAGGATCCCATTTAAGAATAAGAGAATCAAGAAATTAATAATAAAAAAAAGATATTATACATAGATTCTCTACTATTTATCATCCTCAGACCAGCGGTCTAACAGAAATATCAAATTGTGAAATAAAATGAATTTTAGAAAAAACTATAAATCCCTATAAATTGGATTGGTCTGCTAGATTAGATACTGTATTATGGGCATAAAAAACTGCTTATAAGACTGCTGTTGGAATGTTCCCATATAAATTTATTTTTTGAAAAACATGTCACTTACCGGTAGAATTAGAGCATAAATTATTTTGGGCTATTAAGGAATTTATTTTTAATCTAAAAGATATTGGTGAGAAAAGATTATTACAACTCAATGAACTTGAGGAGACTAGAAATGAAGCATGTGATAATGCACAAATCTATAAAGAGAAAATGAAAATATAGCATGATCAGAAGATTATTAAGAAGAAGTCTGAACCTGGACAAAAGTTCTACAAGATTGAGATTAGTTTCAGAAAAATTGAAATCCAGATGGTTAAGATCATTTAAAGTGATTAAAGTCTATCATTATGAAACTATTGTTATTAAAGATCCTAAAACTTGAAAGATATTTAAAGTTAATGGGTATTGATTGAAACATTATTATGAAGAACACATACCACAATTTAAAGAAGTATTAATGTTAAGCCATCCAGATTAAACAATGGCAAGTCAGACTTACGACATTAAACCAAGCGCTTTGTAGGAGGCAACCCATATATTTAAATCTATATATCTATATATTACTATGTTGTTTAATAAGTGTATTTATATATTAGGAAATAATAGTATTTTTGAATCCTACACAATTTTATATAACATAAATTAAGTCAAATATTGGTATTGGAGGAAAAACTTGGAATCAAATTGAACAAAAAAAGTAAAAGATGCAATTTTGGACTTTGGTGCCAGAATGGGCGTCGACGGCGCCAGCCTAATGGACCATGGCGTCGACAACGCCATCAGGAGCGCCAATGGTATTCCAAGCAGTTTCACGCGTGCAGAGTAAATTCGATAGACTTTGGCAGGATTTTGCTCCTCAATAACCGTCGAGAGGTGTTTTTAAAGGCCTAAAAATTGCCTTGAATGTCCAGAAACTTCCTAATTTTGGATTTCATGGCTTTCAATTCCAGAAATACTTCAAGGTATGGAGTATTCAATAGAAGAAAATTTATCAATTTTGACGCGCAGAGATTATACAACAAAGTGATCACGAAGAAGAGAATTATCAAGGAGAGAGAATTTATCAAACATGGATTAAGTAATCCAAGTACACATATTGAGAAAATCATGGTGTAAAGGCGTTGGGAAGTTCTGTGCCACAATACCGCTGCAGTTGTTGTACCAGTAGTAAAAAAATTCCTTGCTAAATTACCTGGAATTACCCAAGGAGTCGTCTTCATTTGAGGTAACGCTGCACCATTTACTCCAGCTCAAATTAATGATTTTTATTTGATAAAAAACATTCTAATATGTTATTATACAAATTTTATCCCAACGAGAGATATGATGCAAGATGTATATAATTTTCTGACGGATGAAAATGATAATTGGGAAATCAGTGATGAGGGAGACGTTAGTTTCTCTACTTCGCTACTTAATCCAATATCAAAACAGTGAAATTTCTTCATATCTGTAAAATTACTCCCTACCATGAAGATTAATAGAGTTACAAGATAAAGTGCCATTTTAAACTATTGCATTCAAATGGAAAAACTAATTGATGTGGGGTTGATTATCTTCGAATATGTTATGGGTATTAATATGAATGGGCCAATATATGGACTAAGGCATCCTTCCACAATTTTCTTACTTTGCAATCAATCTCAAGTTATAAATGAAAGTTGGGAGAAGGTTTTATTACCTTGGGAGCCCATGATTTCTATTGATGGCAATTATATAAGAAATGTAATGAAGTATTATATGTTATTTTGGATCATTTATCACATGCTTCAACACCATTGATGCCACCATTAGTTGGAAGTTCAATAGTTTTGGAGAAGAAAATGAAGAAAATAGAAAGAGAACTTTAGAGTATTATGAATGCAATAGGAAATCGTAACTACCTTTTTGATCACCTAGATTGGAGGACGAAAGAGAACTTTGATCATACTGGGACAATTGAAGCATGATTGGTGCAAATGTTCAAGAAAAATGGATGGATCGATGAAGACTCGACTTATCAATTCCTGTACGGGCCCTTCTACAATCTGTATGTCCTTTACCAGTCTATGGGAGATATTAGAGGAGGAGAAAGTACTGAAGATGAAGTAGAATAAATGAAGATGTTGGACTCTGTACTAATTTAAAATACATATGTTTTTAATGTAATTGTGTGGATTTGATTTACTTTACTTTGCTTTAGGTCTCTATTGACTTTGATTGTGTATAGTTTTGGGTCAGCATTCTAGTGTTGTGGCTTGATTTCGATGCTGATTTATAATTTAGTTTGCTTTAAGGATGTGGAAGTGTGATTAGAAGAATGTATTTGTAAAAAGTGTATTTTCATTTATAAAAGTTAGTTTGGTGTTGTTTGTAAAAATGCTTGTTTGTGAATTATTTTAAGATGAAAATTAGTGTTTAAAAAGACTAAATAGACTTTGGAGTAAATTGAAAAAAAATTAAAATTTGCAAAAATTAAAATATGAGTTTCTGGCCACTTGCACCGACGGCGCTGGCATGGGCGCTGATAGTGCCCTCAACCCGAATGGACCCAAAAACCCTTAAAATTCATAGTTTGCACAGTGAAAATGCCATTTTTACCCTTTGAGTCACCTTCAACGTCCGATTTTTGGACATAAGGCTTGCTATTTCAATGATTTGAAGCTATTTTAAGGCAAACGAAGTTCAGATTTCATCTTCTCTAGGTAAGAGATACACTTTAAACTAAAAATTTTTTATTTTCACCAAGGATTTATCTTACATTGTCGAGATTCAAAATTTTGAAATTTTCTTTGGAAGATTTTGGAGAAACTCCTTTGGTGAATAGCTCGTATTTAGTAGATTTAAGTTTAAAACGTTCCATAGTGTGATTTTTATAATTTTTGGGAATTTATTTGGATTTTATCAAATTTTCTTGGATTTACCATGACACGTAGAATGAGCAAAGGAAAGAGAAAGGTGGATTTTGATGATCAAAGGTTTGTCAACTACAAGGCCAATATTTACTTCAATAGTCTAGTTACAACTAAAAAGGTAATTCTCGATCAAGGATTTAAGAATTCAGGAGGAGAAGTTGAGAGATTAATCAATGCTTGGCAGTGGGAGAATTTTTACTACTTTACTGCCGAGGCTATTATTAGTGTAGTGATGGAGTTCTTTGTCAATTTCAATGAAACTTCTGACGACTATGTGTTTGTTTGAGGGAAAATGGTGGAGTTTACTCCAAGGAAGATTAATGAAATTTATCAATTAGAAGATGTTTATAGTTGCCAGTACAAATCATTTTCTGCTACGAATGAGGCCTTGGATGAGGTTATTTCTTTTCCTACCGATGGAAGAGAAACTTCGAGAGTGAAGAATGGTGTTAAGGTAAAATTTCCTCTATCTATGTTAAATGTAGTATCTAAGGCCTGACACTACTTTATTTCTGGAAGAATGATACCAAAAAATCATCATAGTGAAGTTACAAAGGATAAAGTCATCTTGAACTTCTGTATACAACAGGTGATGAGGATAGATGTAAGCTCTATTAATTATACAAACACTCGATCTATTACTTTGGGAGAGACCACTGGTGGTTTAGCACACCCTGCCCTGATCTTCACGCTATGTAAACAGGCAGAAGTTGATTTTAGAGCAGATGAGGAAAAGATTGAACCTCTAAAACCTATTGGGCCTGTCAATATAATGACTTATGAGTTTCATGTTGGATGGAGATTTGGAAGTAGGGCTAGGGATATTACTTCTACTTCAAGTACTTCTAGTACCCCTACTATCCAAGAACTTATGGAGCAGATGATGACCCAAAAAGGAGATATCTTATGATTGGATAGTAGAATAGAAAATATGGAGGCCAGAAATGCTCACAATGATGATTTGATAAGACAAGTTTGAATATGATGCTGCTTATGAGGATGCAATGGTCAGATACAGAAGGGGGTGACCACTCAGTTCAGTTTCCTACTCACCTAATTTTTACTCCATATTAGCACCAGAATTTGAATGTGGAAGAATAAGAAGAAGAAGACGACGATTGGTGATGCTTTAGTTAGATTTTTGTATAGTTGTTGACCTCATTTTGGATGAGGTTTAGTTTTTCCTCTTTAGTAGCCTAGGGTCTAGCCATAAGACTTTTCCTGTTGACTCTAGAAGGCTGACATGGAACCCTCACCACTAGAAATTCCACAAACTCTTCTCCACTCAACTTGAAGTTCCACATATTGGTCCTAACCTCTAGCATTTAGTAGGTGTCTGGTTCACTCAACTTGAAGTTCCACATATTGGTCCTAACCTATAAACACTTAGTAGGTGGGGTCATTGTGGGGGAAACTCAAGATGAGTCACACTTAGGATTGCTGGGCCTTAGGGTTGACCTTGGGTGTTGGTCTGGACCTAAGGCATTCTCTACACTCACAATCACTGACAACCCTAAACTCAAATTTCTAGCCTAGATCCCTTGATCTTTTGGGATACTCATGTAGATGACCCCCTAAACCTACCAGCCCTAGGGTTATGGTTTGGCTAAGACCACTATATAGAGGACCCAAAATGGGGTTTCCATTGGTCCCTAAACTACTAGCCCTAGGGCTATGGTTTAGCTAAGACCACTATGTAGAAGACCCAAAATGGGGCTTTAACTCACAACCCTGAACTCAAATCTCTAGCCTAGATCCCTTGATCTTTTGGGATACTCATGTAGATGGTCCCCTAAACCTACTAGCAGGGATATGGTCTGGCTAGAACCACTACATAGAGGACCCAAAATGGGGTTTCCATTGGTCCAAACCTAGATCCCTTGATCTTTTGGGATACACTAGCCCTAGCTATGGTCTGGCTAGAACCACTACATAGAGGACCCAAAAATAGGGTTTCCATTGGTCCATGGCTTATTGATGATGATTGGTACCTCAAATCTACCAAAATACCCATCTTGGCCTTTTATCCCTAAAACACCCCATAATTACCAAAATACCCCTCCTGGGCTCAAAATCCCAAAAATTCCAAAAATTACCAGAAAATCCCAAATATTCCCAATTTTATTTCTCTCAACTACCACATAACCCAATTTGGCCAATTTGACCATCTTTAACCAAAATCCCCAAATTACCCTTTAAAGACCCAAATTTCCCCAAATCCAACTCAAATATCCATCAATTGGGTCTCAATTGACCCCAATTCCATTCCTAAACTCAATTTCACTTTTTATATGACCAAACTAAACCAAATCCAAGCTCAGTTGATCCATTATTTGAACCCAATTCTGATTTGGGTCAAAACCCCAATTTTGACCATATGACCTAATCTCACCAAATTGAACCCATAGTTTAGTCAATTGGCCTCAATTAATGTTGTAAAATCTTTCTAACATTCCTATACATCAAAAGCAACCATCAATTGGCTTTGGTGAAGCCTCAAATCCATTTGATTTTGGCCTAAATCCAAAATTCCCAAATTTAGCCCCAAATTGGCTAAGTCCCTAATTTCACCTAATTGATTGACTTAACCTCCAAATTGGCATCCAATTCATGTTGGAAACTCTTCATGAGGTCCCTATTGACCATTTAAAATAATCAATTTGGACTTAGCCCAAGTCTAACCCAAGCTTAGCCCAACATGACCAAATTGATTAAAGTTCAAAATTCCTTCAATTTGGCCCTTCAACTGGACTCAAAACCACTTCCATACTTCACCAAAGTTGTTCCTTATGATCATCTAAACCAAATGAAACAATCAATGGATCCAATTGACCTGGATAACCTAGCCCAAACCCAAGTTTTGTTCATTTGCACCCACTTGGACCCATACACTAAATGTGACCTAGCCACCCTAAAGCCACCAAATTAACTCCACCACAGCCATTAGTTGGACTTAGTGACCAGTCCAAACACCATGAAATCACCTAAATCAAGCCATGGACCAAAGTTCCCCCAAATTAAGGGATCTTATTTTCAAAAATGCACATGCTTAAGATATATTTTCCCAAATCCAAGCACATTTGCATTAAATTGCTGTGATGGATTTCTCTGGGTTCCCTGAGCTCCTAGCTACCTCCCTATAGCCGACCGGCCAGCCTAGTGACTGGAAAAGCCCAAAATTAAGAGCGACTCCCATGGCACCTCACCCAAATCAAACCTAGAGGCCAGCTCATCCAAATCAAACTATGGAGCTCCTCTGCCCTCCACCTAAGCACCACAATGCACCCAAACTTATGCCCTGAGAGCCACCCCATGGCCATTTTTAATAAAAACTCACCTCCCACGGCCATGGGAGGTGTGTTGAAATTTCTCAGAGAGGCCTCTTCAAACTTCACACAGAGCTTTCCTAAGATCCCCTCAGTGCATCCCAACCATTTCCCCTCACCCATTCCCATTGTCAGAGCTCAATTTTGAGCTTGAAATCCTGCCGGAAACCAGGACAGAACCCAATACACATCCACACTCCACCAAACTTCAATTGCTTGTGCCAACACCTTCACAAGAGTGAGAGAAGCCAAAGGCCAAACGAATTCCCTTCTCACAGAGCCTCTACCATAGCTCTAGACCAACACCTGAAATCGAGCTTGGTTGAATTCATACCTAGGCTTTACACCAAGACCAGGGACTCAATTCCTAGCGTCCTTGGACCCCAACAAACGTGCTGAACACCTCTGATTGAAGCTTCCTTTCTCAGAGAAAAGGTATAAAACTCCTCCTCCTCCCGATCTTATTTTGATTCTCCATTTACTTACGCTCAATTTCATGGTACCTTAGCCGTATGGATGTGTTCATCTCACTTAGACGAGTCCATAGGATCAAACCCGAAGTGATTTGATTGTGTCTAGGTTGAGATATTAAGGTTGTATCTATCGGGGATGATGACGGGGAGTCGTTTGATCAAGCGTGCATCAAATGGACGGGGGAGATCGAGCCGGACAACGCTTCGGGATATAAACAGCGGGCGAGTCAGCAGCTACGTGGACTGCGGCGACCAACAAGAGCGCGCCACACATGCCTTTGGAGTTGCCTAGGATCTAGTCAGCACGCGTTGTTTAAATAGATAAAGAGGGCTTTTTCCTATTTTTTTAAATACCCTTAACTTAGAAAATCCATAACTTTGTGTAGAAAAATCACAAAAATAAAATAAAAATACTCTCGTGCTCAGTGAACAGAGGAGAATAATGTGAAATAATTTTCAAGTCTATTTGATGCATAAAATATTTTTAATTAATTAAACACTATTTAGAATTATTTGATTATCCATGCATATTGATACATCACCTTGGCTTGAAATTTTGACATGTTGTAGCCTCTGTAAGGGGGAATATTCTCTGATTTTTTCAAAGTCAGAGGAGGTTTCTAAATAGAGATCCATATTTTTCAAGTTATTTGACATCATTTCCTTAAAATAATCATGGAAATTAGCATATTAGTTATTAAATCCCAAGAAAATTGCAAGGTCTACCATGACCAGAGAAACCTTTGAAAATAATTTCATGGGTCAGGTCATTTAAAACATCCTTAAATTTTCCAAATACTAAATCACTTAGAGAAAACTTTGAAAATAATTTCATGGGTCAAGTCATTTAAAACATACTTATATTTTCCAAATACTAAATCACTAAGATAATTAATTTTGAAAATTATAAACATTTAAATGACTTGATTTTTGATCTCCACTGTGATCTATGATCCAGAAACTCATCATAAAAGTTTCGAAATATTTTGAGTTCATTTAATAACTTAAATTAATTTTAAAGATAAATACCACTCTTAACACTTAAATGATTTTTAAAAAATCAAAATATAACTGAAAAAATTATGAAACTTATTCTTTTCAGTTCTCTGTGATCAGAGGTATTTTCTAAAAATAAAATAATTTTTAAAATAAAAATTTGATTTTTAGCCTATTCTAAATATTTAAATAATTAAAAATTCATAAAAATCATAAAAATAAATAAAACTCATAGAAATGTCCTAAAGTATTTCCTAATCACTTAGGAGCAATTAGAATATTTTTGCTGATTTTCTAAATAAAGATATTTATTTTCAAAGCTTAAAAAAATTTTTTAAAAGGCTAAAAATGAGTTTTCACTAAAATAATTCCAATAAATCAAGGAAAAATAAACAAATATATAAAATTTGCTCCTTTGAGTTCTCTAACCTTAGGGATATTTTTCAAAAATATAAAACTTAATTTTCACCACTTAAAATATTTTATTTTTATTAAATAACCCGTAATTTAAAATAATTCTAATAAATCACAGAGAATTTAAAAAATTGTGAAATTTGACCCAAAGGCTCTTCTAGTCTAGGTCTACCTCCAGTAAAAATTTCAAGGGATTCTAAGTTACCTTGGTCAAGTTAGGAATTTTCTTTGAAAAATCCTATTTTTGCATGAAAATAAATATATAAATTAAATTAAAATCTTGAAAAATCAGATTTCCTCCTCTGTTGTCTTAATTGACCCATGAATGAGGTAGAGTAAAAATTTCAAAGTCATTTGAATTTAATTTGATAAATTATGAAGTATTAGAACCTTATGGGCAAATGTGTAATTTTGGAAACCTTGCCTTAATTAACATTTAAGCTTAAGTCAAGAAGGGGAATGGGTAACCTCTGATCTTAATCAATTTATTTGATGCTTGAAATACAAAGGGGTTAATTGGTAGAAACCAACTATACTTTCTTAATTAAGATTAATAAATTTCTAAATTATTAAAATTTGGAAGTTTATTAAAAAAATTAAATGATCCTGGACTTAGAGGTATGACTTTTGAAGTCAATAATTAATCAATTTAAACCCTCTAATTAAGACACTCACCAAGGTCTTAAAAGGCTTAGTGGTGACTTAGGCTAAATCAAGAATTGATTAAACAAGGATAAGAGAAATAAACATAACTAAGTAAAGCATCCTGGAAACACCACTAAGCCCAATTAGGATTAAAATTTTGCTAAGTGTTGAAATTACATTAACTTGCCTCTTTAAGGGTCTTCACCCACATAATTTTTAAATTAAATGATAAATGATAATTTCCCTATTCTTAGGGATAATTGAGACATCAATGTTCACTGAATAATAAGGGTATTTTCAGGATGAATCATTAAGCAACATATAAGTTTAAATGGACTCGAGGCTTTTCACCAGTTAGTGAGAGGGAGGCATGGACCTGCTTCCCCCTCCTAACTCGTCAGATACCTTAGAGGCCTATTAAACTTAATATTCTTCACTCATTGAAATCATCCTTAATTAAACTTTTAACGACTCACCAAGATATGACATAGGGTTAGGAAAATTACTAAGATTTTACCTTTCCTGCTCTTCATAAGCTTCCTTAACATGCATTTTAAGTTTCAGGTGGTGGAACGAGAAGACTCGCCAGGTACACTTTTTTTAACATGCATTTTAAGTTTCAGGTGGTGGAACGAGAAGACTCGCCAGGTACACTTTTACAGATTTTTTTTTTTAGCATTGCTTTTCTTGTACTTTCATACTGTACTTTTATACCTGCAAATTTGGGCTTCATATAAAATGCCCTGACATGCATTTTGAGTTTCAGGTGGTGGAACGAGAAGACTCGCCAGGTACACTTTTACAGGCTTCATATAAAATGCCCTGACATGCATTTTGAGTTTCAGGTGGTGGAACGAGAAGACTCGCCAGGTACACTTTTACAGCTCTTCATAAATGCCCTAACATGCATTTTAAGTTTCAGGTGGTGGAACGAGAAGACTCGCCAGGTACACTTTTACAGTTTTCAGTGTTGTCTTTCTTGTACTTTCATACTGTACTTTTATACAGTGTTGTCTTTCTTGTACTTTCATACTATACTTTTATACCTGCAAATTTGCATGCTAAACAAAGTTGTCACTCTACAAGAAAATTGAAACTATCACGATAGCCACATAACCATAACCATAACCAAAATCAAAACTAAAATCAACCAAGATAAAATTCACCGCCACAACATTCAAAATATAAAACAACTCAAAATTTAATCACAAACATCACATAAAACTACAACTTCAACTAAAGTAAGACGTCTTTATTGGATGATCGGGAATCCCTCGAAGGAGGTAACCTACGGTTGCTAACGAGGCTTCCCACAGTTTAAATTAAATTATGGAACTCATTAAGTTGGGTTTAGTAAGTTCATTGGACTAAGTGCATCCAATAGAAAATAGTGATGCCGGAACGAGGGAACCGTAGGATTCTAACCGGTGTCACTCTAATCAACTTTAATATGCCCTCATAAAATTTAAATAACTTCAACCATAGGGCCACTGTTGCTCTAATCAACTTTAATATGCCCTCTATAAAATTTAAAGAACTTCAACCATAGGGCCACCTAATTTGATATTATAACTTGACACACTAGATAACTCAAACTCGTTGCGGCAAGGAGCTTGGAGCTAGCTTGGTGGGCAGCACGGCCATCTTCAACAGCAAAATCTGTCTTCCCATCGTGGCAAGGAGCTTGAAGCTAGTTTGGTGGGCAGCACAGCCATCTTCAACAACAAAACTTTTCTTCACCAGCTAAACCAATCTTCCTTCCTTAGACTTAAACAACAAAGCCATAGGACTTCAAGTTTGTTTGCTTATGCAATGTAAATCCTCACCTTATCTTTAGGCCTTTGCATAGCCCTGCTACACAATATAAGCCCTAACTCGTCTTAGAATTCTGAGGTTGTCGTTTGTCACGACCTAAGTCCTCACATCTTCCAGGATATTTGTGTAATCATTTCACAAAAATGTAAGCCCTAACTAATAACATTAGCAGGAAGAAACACCTAAATATTTCTCCTCAAAACTGAAACCAAACATTAGGATAGCTTGGAAGTCACCGAGGTTTTCCTCTGGATCCATGACATCCCCTAGTTTCTCTTCCTTTGGATTCTACAATCAAATGTTCCAAATTTGAACCAATCCCCTTTCACACCTCTACATCCAATTTCGTTGAAGAGTCTACCCTTTGAAATTTTTGAAGATAATATTTCCTGATTTTTATCGAGAGTCTTCTTAGGTGCCTTTGGTCATTTAAGATAAAGATAATATTTCTTGATTTTTATCGAGAGTCTTCTTAGGTGGCTTTGGTCATTTAAGAAAAGCGTTGAAGAGTCCTACCCTTTGAAATTCTTTGAAGATAATTTTTCTTGATTTTTATCGAGAGTCTTCTTAGGTGGCTTTGGTCATTTAAGAATATTTCATGATTTTTATCGAGAGTCTTCTTAGGTGACTTTGGTCATTTAAGATGTAATTAACTACTTTCTTGACTTTTATCGAGAGTCTTCTTAAGTGACTTTGGTCATTTAAGATGTAATTAACTATAGGACTTGCCCTTATAGGAAGCATGTCCGAACCCAGCCTACCCTTTGAAATTCCTTGAAGATAATATTTCCTGATTTTTATCGAGAGTCTTCTTAGGTACTTTGGTCATTTAATATGTAATTAACTATAGGGGCTTGCCCTTATAGGAAGCATGTCCGAACCATTTGGTCATTTAAGATGTAATTAACTATAGGGGCTTGCCCTTATAGGAAGCTTTTCTCGAACCGTCCTACTCTTTGAAATTCCTTGAAGATAATTTTTCTTGATTTTTATCGAGAGTCTTCTTAAGTGACTTTAGTCATTTAAGATGTAATTAACTATAGGGGCTTGCCCTTATAAGAAGCATGTCCAAACCCAGCTATTCTTTGAAGATAATATTTCCTGATTTTTATCGAGAGTCTTCTTAGGTGACTTTGGTCATTTAGGATGTAATTAACTACTTTCTTGACTTTTATCGAGAGTCTTCTTAAGTGACTTTGGTCATTTAAGATGTAATTAACTATAGGCTAGATTTTTATCGAGAGTCTTCTTAGGTGACTTTGGTCATTTAAGATGTAATTAACTATAGGGGAATTTTTATCGAGAGTCTTCTTAGGTGACTTTGGTCATTTAAGATGTAATTAACTATAGGGGTACCCTTATATGAAGCATGTCCGAACCCAGCTTAATATAAACCCTATTTAATCTTTTATATTAAATATTTATAAGAAGCTTGTCCTAACCCAGCTTAAAATAAATCCTATTTAATCTTTTATATTAAATAGGGGAACTTGTCGGCAAATATAAAGGTTTCACAGACCAAACAGACGTCATACTTTCCTTAGTTTATTTGATCGAGCCTCATCCTAGTCTTGTGTTTATCCTTCGGGATAGATACAGGATTTGAGGTACAGTGCTCTTTCATTTTACAATGGTTTCGCAGACCAGACGGACGTCATACTTTCCTTAGTTTATTTGATCGAGCCTCATCCTCATTTTTGTGTTTATCATTTGGGATAGATACATGATTTGAGGTACAGTGCTCTTCCATTTTAAACTAAGAAAAATATGGGGTCAGTTTGATTTCTTACTTTAACGTCCTTCCGAAGCGTGCGACGGGCTTTCGATTCCAACAACCGACAGCTTCTTACGGGCACTCCTCACAAACCAACCCGAAATAACGCCGACAATAGTTTATGTTTAGTTGTACTTTATTGTTGTGACTATTTGTTTGTAGACTATGGTACTTTACTTTAATTGTATGTTGTGTTGTGAACAATAGATCTGTGAAGCTACTGGAAGTTGTTAGTTTTTAGTACTTTGTTGGATGTATTTATAGTTAACTATTTCTCAGTAATTTTTTATTATGAATTATGAGTTATCTAATGTTTTAAGTCTTGTAGCTTTTCATATTAGCACTTGCAATATTTCAGACTTAAGTTTCAAATTAGAACCTTAAACAGGTATGTCTTTTCCTTATGTAATAAATGTTTTCTTTCACCCATTATTTTTCAGTTTTTCATGCAAAATCTTTTAAAAATTTAAGTTTGGGGGGGAGGGGGGAAGAAAATTTCCTTTTTAAAGAAAAGAGACTTAAATTTATTTGTCCTCAATTAGTTATATTTTCAAGATATTTTAAAATTTAACATGTCCTTTGGTATTAGAGGGTAACTTTAGATAACTATATTTATGTTTCTAAATATATAGTAAACTTAAGTAAAAAATTTCTAAATAATAAAGGTTAATTTTAAAGATTAAGATATTTGGTATGATAGAATAAGACTATGGTTTCTATTTTAAGAGGTTAATTTTGAGATTTAAGATATTTGGTATAGAGGAATAAGACTATGTTTTTTTATTTTAAGTAATTTGGTATGTAGAATAAGACTATGTTTTTCTATTTTAAGTAAAGGAATTTATTTTTTTGAAGTATTAAAAATCTTAGAGATTCATATAAGAAGAAAAGAATAAAAATTTATGAAAAATCTTTAAAGCTAATATAAATTTATAATGTGAATGAATGTGAAAAGGTTTTAATTTTAAGAAGAGGATAGTGAAGTTAAAAATCATTAAAGGCTATCCAGATATAGTAATCCTCACATAAAAAAATAAAAAAATAAAAGAAATGAAAAAAATATTTAAAATGATCCTGAAAAAGAAAAAGTAAAGAAAAGAAAAGAAAAAGGATTGAAAATGATCTTAAAAAAGAAAAGAAAAAGATGTGAGGAGAAGCTTGAGGAGATGCCTAATTAAAAATTGGTTTCACCTGAATCAACTTAAAGAAGAAAACTTGACTACAAAATCTAAACTTATATTTTAGTATTAGCATATTTACTAGTAAAGTTTCATGTAGTTCTTTTTCATATGAATATTCTAAGTGGCATTAATATGAATAATTTGTAATTTCCTTGAAAAGAATAGAGAATCAGAAATCTTAGACTTGACTGCTATATATTCTTATAACCTTAGTATTAACTGGAGTTATCTTGCATTTTTCTTCAGTTATGTTATTGTAATTAGTGGACTAAAATATGGAAATCTAGAAGTTAAAATCTTTGTCATGAGTCATATTTTTATGTAGTAAAAGAGTTACTTGAGGATAAGTAACATTTAAGTTTGAGGGATTTTGATACACCAAAAATATATGCATTTTTAGACCCATATTTTATACTCATTTTTTGTGATATTGAACTTTAATGGAAGCTATTTTTTATGTTTTATTGTAGGTTGTTGATTTTTAGGACTTGGAGCAAAAAGGCAGCAAAAAGGATAAAATTTGGAGTTCAAATGGAAATTTTGATATGTTGTTTAGCGACGACGACACTGTTTGACAGAGAAGGCAGACTAAATTAAATGGCCTCTAGCACTAACGATACTAGTGTTGCTGCATGCCGTATTTTTAGAAGATTCGACAAACTTGGACGCTTTTTGAAGAGTTTTTGGATGCACCTATTGGAGATCCGACCCTATGCTTTATTTAGAGCTCCAATTGATCAGAAAAGAGTCTTCCTTCGCTCCTGTCAGCCATCCATCACCCATTCACATCTCTTCTTGCCACTTTACATCATTCTATGTCATTCCACACCTTTAGTTAGTTATTTTCTTTATAGTCTTGAGTTTTTATGGTGAGTTTAAGTGTAAATTCTTCTCTAAGAAGTGTTGGAGAGGAAGATAAGTGAGATATTTCTTCTTCCTACATTTTTTAAGAGAGGCTACAAGGGATTTGCTTTGAGAAAGAGTTTCACATAAGTGTTGTTTGGTTATTATGATTGTATGATCTTTCTTTTATATATGAAATTTATGTTTTGTTGTATCTTTCTCATGAATTCTGAGTAGTTTCCTTTATCTTTCTCCGTACTCTGAGATATGGTGAAATGAAGAGATATATTGGATGTGCTAATCTTAAAATATAAAATAAATTGTGATGGTTTTTCAACTCCACTATTACTTTACTTTTTGATCTAGCCAATTGAGTTGTTAAAACACGTTGTGAAACATATGATCCGGAAAATAGAGTATGAGTTCTACAACAGATCGAGAATCACATTTAAGTCCATGAAGGGGTATTTCATTCATGGAATTAAGTGCAAATAAATAGAGAAATATAATTTGTTGATTGTAGAATTGGAGATTTCTAGGTTGACAGACTAAAAATCCCCAATTCAATCTTAGTGTTTAAAAACTAAAGCGAGAGTTAGCCTTTAGGGAAAGGGAAGTGGGAGCTCTGGAATGTGAGCCAGTATCCTCCTAGCCTAGCCATGAATTTAGGGACTAAATCTAAGATTAGCCAATGATTTTCTATAAAACTGAATCAGGGTATAGAATTAAAATTGCTCCTATTTGGCACAATACAAATTTAAATTATTTATTTCATCTCATTTCACCAAAAACTCATTGTAGTGGGAAAGATGCTTTTTCATATTAGGAAACTTCATCACATAAACATAGTTTAGTAGTTACTATTTTGAGCTCTGCATTTAAATTCTGCTAGTAGTCAATTATTTACCTATGATAGTATCTTAAACATTCAAAATTACTGACAATAATTTTGTTTATTTCAGTGAATTTCCTAATTGATTTATCATTTCAAATTTAAACATACCTTTTGAGATCAATATTTGGGACTTAAATAAAAAGTCTTATATTATTTGATAACGATACATATATTTGCATAAAATACAAACATTAAGTGGTTAACATTATTATTCATAAAATATGTCATCAAGTTTTTGGCACCGTTATAAGGCAGAGTCAAATTTATAAATTTTACACAACTATATTTCTATTGGTCTGTTGTCCCTCTACTTTGATTTGATAGAGGACTATTATGCTTAACAGTTGTGATGCAGTGAGAGGAGGAGATAAAGTAGCTGGGAGAGGAGTTTAAGTGTCTTATAGAGACCTGATCAATGCTCTGGATCTAAGCCAAGACAAACCATATATTTAATTTCGGTGGAGTTACCCGTAAAGAGGTTGCTTCAGTTAGGACTTTTCCTAGCTAAGGTGATAGATGGACAGCTTGTAAAACCTTTTCTCTCGATATTAATTTTTAGTTTCACATTTTTAAAATAAAATCTTATTTCTATGATTGTCTTTCCTCTTGAATTTTATATTGATGTCATGAAATTTTTTTCAATCGATGTATGACTTTGCGACGGTTCAACTCCCTCTATTGCCCCTATATATAAGGGCTAACGGTTGGCTTTGATGATGCGCTCTCTAACTTTCTTTTTCTTTTCTTTCTCTCAATGTTTTGTTATAATTTCCTTCTTTTGGTTAGCTTTCAAATACTTGTCTTGGCTCTTTGGACCAGTCTTAGGGATAGATAGGTCAGTTATGTTCCTAAGGTAGGTAACTCTGTTACCTTTCTCGTCAACTCTAACATTTAGCTTTGTTAAGTTGGAGGATATGATCAGATGACCAAGTTATTTGGAGGGATGTCATATTCCATCGAAACCAGTTTAAATGGTATTTAAGATTATTGTTTTACAATAAATTACCAACGATCTTAAGTTATTAGAAAGTTATTCTTTCCTCAATAACACATAGCTCTGTATTTACTAGAATGACGTACATAGTTTACTGGAACTGAGAGGGAATCTTGTGATCACTTGAGCTCTTTGTTTATACATTTTCATTCAAAGATGACCCAGTTTTCTATGTTTATGTTTTCTCATCTGATAAGTTCCAATTGCTTAGCTTAGAGAATAAATTAATCAACAATTGGAAATTATTCTTCTTCCTTGGGTCCCCCTCTAGTGATGTTGAAATTCAATCGATACAAGAAGTGTACAAGAAGAAAAATGATGTGGCTCATAGTGTTGAAATCAATTTTTGGTGTCACTTTTTTTGGGATATTTTCTTGGGCATATTGGATTTTATCCTACTTATCTCTAGTGTCCCATAATTCATAGACATCCATTTGGGCTTCCCCGATATGTTTAAGCATGAGGCTGAAAATTCTGACCAGGCACACTAGCACCCCAACCCTAGCTCACAAGCTCCAAGCCATGTTTGTTAAGCCCGAGCTAGACTCATGCAACCCTTGCATTTTAAGCTTAATAATTCAGAGAACCTGTGAAATTATTTTGGCACACCCATGCTATTCCCTCTATGGCATGCTCACTTTAGGCTATTAGGGCTTACACCACGAATATGGTCCACCTGTGATGTGGGGTTTTTTATTATGCATTATAAATGGTTTTCAACACCACAACACACAATGTGCCTATACTCACAAATATGCAAATTAACCAGAATAAAAATTACTTCAGTACAATAAGTTTTATCCTTTAAAATATTTAAAGTTGCCACTCTTAGTGAATTTCTGTTTATTTTATAATCTAAAATTGTCACTAGGTTGCAAACGCAAGTATACATATCACTCAAGTAGTAAAGGGATTAAATTGAGTCTTGAGTATCGATCCCACAGTGGTGAAAATTTGTTTTGAAAATCACCCAAAAACACAATATTTAAACTATAGAAAACTTAAGTAAGAAAACACATCAAAATTTGCTTAATTTCTGTTGAGCTCACTTTAGGTTAGGTCTAGATTCTTCCTTAGAAGCCTAGGGTCTTGTCATAGGACTTTTTTCTTGACTATTCTTAGAAGACTAGTAAAGGAACCCTCACCATTAGAAATTCTAAAACTCTTCTTTGCTCATCTTGAAGTTCCACATGTTAGTCCTAACCTCTAGCACTTAGTCAGTGGAGCCAACATGAGGGAGCTCAATAAGTCTGTTTGGTCTTAGGGTTAGCCCTGGCTGGTGTTGTCTCAGTCAGCCTTGCACACACACACACTTGATACCCCTAACATGCACTCACAACCTCAGCTCTAACCAAACATGCCTAGCTTGATTCCTCACTCTTTTGGAAACTCATGTGCATGGTCCCCTAAACAATTAGCTCTAGGGTAGGGCTTGGCTAAGACCAACACATGGAGGATCCATGGTGGGAGTTCCCTTGGTCTCATGGATCAAAGAAGGGTACTTTTTATGCTAGCATCCTCAATTGATCTCATATTACCCAAATACCCAATTTAGCCTTTTTCCCCCAAACTTTCCCAAAATTACCAAATTTCCCTAAAGCCCTAAAATTTTCAAAAATTGCCCAAACTACCCAATTTTGTTCAAAAATTTTCTAAAACTCTTTTAAACCACAAGTTGCCGAAAACACCCCAAAATTTCCAAAATTCCCAAAATACCCCGAAATTGTAAAAATTACCAAAAATTCATGGCCCAAATTTTCTCAAAACCTCCACAAATCATTTCAAATGCTTCTAAAGCCAATCTTAAAGTCCAATTTAAACAACTTTGACCGAAATCACAATTTTGCTTTGTAAGGCCCACTTACCCCAAATCATCCCCAATTCTAACCAATTTGACTTCAATCATCCCTAATTTCAATTCTAAACTCAAATTCATCATGACCAATCCCAGTCTGAACAGATTTGAAGCTTAATTGAACCACTCTCCAAACTATAATTTCAACTTGAGCCATACACTCCAATTTTGACCATGGCCTCAAATTTCTCCAAATTGAACCCCATAACCAAACTAATTTCATAAATTTTGAATTCTAAACTCTTCATGAGACTGCCAAAATCAATTTGAGCCTCCAATTTTCCTTAACCTAAACTCAAACCTCACCCAAATCTCACTTAAGTCAAAATCCCCAATATAGCCCTAAAACTGAAATGTCACCAAATTGAATTTCTTAACTCCATAATTTCTACCCTTTTAACACAGAAAAATGTTCTTTACAATCCCTTGAACCAATTTAAGCCATCAATTGAAAAAAATCCAAACCCTATTTCAATCTTAAGTCTAGCCCAAATGCCTCAAAATTGGCCATGAGCTAAATTCCACTAAATTGAAGACCCAAATCAATTCAAAATCACCTAATTCCTTTTCCAAATTTCTCAAGACAATCATCCACATCAATTTGATCAAACACTTGACCCAAATCTTGACCCAAGCCTAACCTAGACCCAAGTTCAAACCAAAAGCCCAAATTTGAACCCAAACCCCAAAATTGACCAAACCCATTCAAATTGACCAAATAATGGTTACCACAACCACCATTTGGACCCTACGATTTGAGCTAGATCCACCTAGCCCACCTTACATGAGTCATGGACCAAGGGCCCCAAAATTAGGGGATTTACTTCTAAAAATGACTAAACCCATGATATCTTTCCCACCAAACATCAAACTTCAGTGAAAATCACAATTAAGCTTTCTCTGGCTCCCCTGACCTCCCTAGCCACCTTCCCTGTCCTTGCCGACTGGTCTAGTCATCAGAAAACATCAAAACCAAGAGGTCCCCATGGCCAAAACCAAAATTTAAAACTCCCATACTTGGCTCACTCCCATTGGACATTGGAGCCTCTCTTCCTTCCACCTAAGTTGCCTTTTACACACACGAAGCAGCCCTCTTGAAGCCCAGAGCATCTCTTTTTAAATCACCTTCTCCACGACCAAGAAAGGAGAGTGTACAAAACTTAGGGAAACTTTGCAAATTTTCTTTGAAAGCTTCTTAAAGAGCTTCTAAGCCCATTCTAACCATCTTGCAGACATCTTCCTCACTAGTTGAGCTCAATTTCAGAGCTCAAAACCAGTGCACTTTCTGGCTTTTTCCTAAAACTCCACAAAATCTCAAATTAACTTGCTTCCTATCATCCCCAGACCAAAAGGAGAAGAAAAATATTGAATGCCCCATCTCTAAAGCACTCTAACCCATTCATAGACCAAAACCTCTCCACCTGTAGGAGGAAGTCTTGCTCAAAGCATTCACCAAAGGAAGCCAACATGATGCAAATTTTTATATGCTTGATTTTATATATTCTATATAGTCACAATGATATAAACGCAAGTATACGTATCGCTCAAGTAATATATGACTTTCTAATTAAGCCCCAAATATCGATCCCACGAGGAAGCGAGGAAAGTTGTCCTTAGTCAAATTCGAGTTTACTACTATTAGTCCTTAGTTTATAATATCGATTGAAATGATGTTTTATCTAGCAACTACTCCTAAATGCAAATTTTAAATATAAGGATTGTAAATATTCCTAAATATAAATATTAAATTCTAAAGATAACTCTTTCTGGATGAATTGGTTTGGAGACCTTTAAGATGTTAAAAACTACTATTCTTATGTAGTGAATTGGATAATGTAAAGGAATGAGATACATTAAATATTGTATGTGCCAAATAGAAGCAATTTTAATTCTCTACCCTGATTTAGTGTTATAGAAAATCGTTGGCTAATCTCAGGTTTAGTCCCTAAATCCGTGGCTAGGCTAGGAGGATACTGGCTCCCACTCTAGAGCTCCCACTTCCCTTTCCCTGAAGGCTAACTCTCACTTTAGTTCTTTAAACACTAAGACCGAATTGGGGATTTTAGTCTGTCACCCTAAAATCTCTAAATCTACGCCCATAAAAGTATATTTCCCTATTTATTTGCATCCAACCCTCACGAACTTCACCGTCCATGGAATTTGAATGTGGTTCCACTTTGTTGAGAATTACACCACCCTCTTGGGTCTTAATGAAAGTACAACAAATTTTAACACTCCAACATGCCTTTATTGTAATGTAAATGAAGTGCAAGTAAAAACCATGACATTTATAATTAAAACTTCTTTAAGCATGCATCCCAAAATCCAAAAGATGAATCCTACTCATTATGAAAGAAAAGTAAAAGGAAAATATTGACATAGTTCTCTCATGCCACTATTTTCGAAGAAGAAAAAAGAGTAAGAGAAACACATCACAAAGCATGAAGAAAACACAACAAAAGAACTTCATTACATCAAAGCAAATCCACTAGATAAGTGTTTACAAAATCATAAGATAATGAAGAACACAATACTTCATTTTTTCCCCTTGAAAGAAAGCTGAAAATCACTTTCACAAAGTCTTCTGCCGATCCATGAAATGCTAGAAAATTCCCTTACAAATTCTCTCAAAATCCACTCACCAATCTCTCAAAAAAGGTAGAAATCTACATTTCTACTTCTATTCTAAGATCACTAAACATTTTCCACATTTTCTCACTCACAAACACCCTCACACACACACACATGCATATGAGAAGTGCCAAGCCCTCTTTTTTAAAGAGACACAAATTCCCTCCTTTTTTTCTAAGAGACAAATCTATTCATCCAAAAGACATGTCTCTTCATTCAAGAGCCTTATCCAAGTGTCTATATTCTTTGAATTGCTTCATGGGGTGTTTGAATCACTTGGGAGCATTCTAGAACATCAAAAACTGCCAAAAATTTATCCATGACCGTTCCGAGCGTTGTCCGTGTTGTTTTCTCATCATTATTATGTTCTTTAGCGCTGGCGGCACCGGCTCTGGCACGGGTGGCTCCGTTTTATCTACGTTTCGCCTCGTTTTAGTTGTGTTGCATTTCTAGCAGATAGACCTACAAAATAAGCATAAAAAACCTTTCTTTATAGTGTAATTTTATTCAAAAATGTGTGAGAAGTGTAAAAGAGATTAAGCATAGAACGACATATCAAAATGTGCCAGGACAAAATTTTCTTTCTTGCTCGTTTTTGCTCCAATTAACATCGTTTTTACTTCTTTTTCTCCAAAACTTCATTTTCTGTACCTGAAACCAAAAGTATACAAAATACCTTCTTTTAAAGTGCATTATTATTTAAAATCACCAAATATAGCCATTAAAAGTATAAGAAAAATTGCACATTTTTTAGGTGTATCAAAATCCCCAAACTTAAATATTACTTGTCCTTAAGTAACCCGTTTACTACATAAAAATATGACTTAGGATAGAGATTAACTTATAAACTTTAATACATTAGTTTTGTAAATAAAATAGTAAAATTTAAGAAAAACCTTTAATAACTTAGATTCAAACTCTAAGTCTAAGAGTACTTAGTAATCAAATTTAAGGTTTCTGAATTTCTATTCAGTTCAAGAAGAATTGCAATTTGTTATATCAAGGATATTTAAAACATTCATATGAAAAGAACTTCATAAACATTTTACTAGCAATGCTACTAATACTTCAATACAAGTATAGAAAATGTAATAAAGCCTTTTTCTTAAGTTGATTCAAGTAAAACCAATTTTTGATTTAGCATCTCTTCACTCTTTTTTCTTTTCTTTCTGTCCCCTTTTTTTTTCTTTCTTTTTCTTTTCTTTTTTTTTCTTCTCTTTTTTTTTCTTTTTCAAGTGAAGATTACTATATTTGGATAGCCTTTTAATAATTTTGAACTTCACTATCCCCTTCTTAAAGTCAAAACTCCTTACCTTTCTCACCTTATGCATTCATGTTAGTTTATGATTTTTCATAAAATTTCATTCTTTTCTTCTTACATGAAACTCTAAAATTCTTAATACTTCAAAAATACAATTTCATTTACTTTAAATAGGAAAACATAGTCTTATCTTTTCATACCAAATATCTTTAACTTAAAAATTGACCTTCATTATTAATTACTTTAAATAGAAAAAAATAATCGTATCTTTTCATATCAAATATTTTTAACTTGAGAATTAATATTCATTATTAAAAACTTTTACCTAAATTTACCATAATATTTACAAACATAAATATAATCATTTAAACTTAAACTCCAATTCCAAGGTCATGTTACATTAATTTTGAAAATATGGTTAATTAATGACAAATAAAATTTAGTTTACTTCTTTTCAAAAGAAAATTTTCTTTTCCCCCAAACTTGCATTTTTAAATATTTTGCAATTAATTCAATAAAATATAGCAGGAAGGAAAAGTAATTGAATCAACTTGCTACCACAACATCCTATCAAATTTATATACATTCATAATCAGGAAATAATGACTGCAGGAGAATGTAAATCTAGACTAAAACATGCATGCAATAATACTAAACTAAAAAGAAGTATGCTAAGCTTTAAAATCTATTTTTCTTTCTACCCCCAAACTTGATTTTTTAACATGTATAGCATTTAGTGCAAGAAAATATAAGTAGGAAGAAAAAGAGTTTAGAAATTCTATCTACCACAAATGTCTATCTAAAACATCTACAATTATTTATCAGGATAGAAAGCATGTAGTAGAAAGTAAATCTAAACTAAACATGGCAGAATGAAATTAACTAAATAAAAGTCCAACTAGCATAACATGTATCAAAATTGGAATATAAAAATGTTCTTCAAGTCCTATTAATTGTAACACAAACACAAATAAATAAACAAGATAAATGAGGTCAATTCTTCCTTTAACTCATCACATCTCACTAACTTACTTCAAATTTCTAACGGAATCATTTCAAAAATATATTGGGTACTTATAAATGATTTAATAGATTCTAATCCCAAATATAAAATTATCCCTGATGTATTAGCTCCTATGAACCAATCTCAGGCATCATCTAATCCTTTAAATTAAGCACCTCTAATAGTTATAAGGATAATGTAACTTCATCCACATTACTCATCAAATAGGTTAGCTACTCCTACAAAATGAAAACAAGGTCAAAGAAAGGAAGTAATAAAATTGAAATGGAATTGTCACTGATAAATTTATAATATCTCTTCTAAAACTCAAGTCTGGGTTAGACCTAAGTTGTAGTGGACTTGTCAATCCAACTACTACAGAAGAACATACAAGTCTAACCATAATAAGAAGTTAAGAAATCACCTCCCACATGACACATAAAAAGCAAATCAAAACACTAATAATCCAAACTTCTAACAATCATCATTCAAACTGATCAATCCACACTAAAGAAACTAGAATACAACACTAACAATAATGACTCTTAAGGATAATAAATCAAACCACACTGATAGCTATGGGTTGCCTCCCAAAAAGCGCTTGGTTTAACGTTGCTAGCTGAACAAATGATTCTACCTGGATCAGAATTCCAATTAATTAATCCTTGATCAATCGCCCAAACTTTTTCAGATCCAGGGATTCCTACGAAGTCCTCAAATTTAAAATTTTCTTTCAGCTCTTCCTTTTCAGATTGATTCATATCCTTGTTCCTTATATTTCTTTCTAGATCCAATATTTTTCTAGTATTTTTTTCAAATTTTTATATTAATATCATCCTTAAATTTTTTAAGAAATGGATCTTTATATGATACTTCATGATTTTCCAATTTTTGGATCAGATTCTCTCTAGATAATTTAGATTCTGGATCAAATTCTTTTAGGTTACTTTTGTCTTTCAAGTTATCTTCTAATTCTTCAGGAATTTCTTCCATTGGTCTTTCAATTTCCTTATCCTAGATATCGATCCCAAAAGGAGTGGTTTAGAATTACGAACTAAGATTTTAGAAAAAGCAACACTTTAATCACAACAACGAAGTTCAATTTGCTTATCTGTCACTAATACACAATTGCAATAAATATATAATTTTAATAACTATTAAATAGCAAATGATACTAATGAGGGTTTAAATTTGATATTCAATATATAAGAAAGCATCCTTCTCCTTGTCAAGAAATTATAGTGAATGGAAGGTTTAATTTGTGATATTCAATATCTAAGAAAGCATCCTTCTCCTTGTCAAGAAATTATATTGAATGGATTGAGGTTTTTAATGTGATATTCAATATATAAGAAAACATCCTTCTCCTTGTCAAGAAATTATAGTGAATGGACTGTGATATTCAATATATAAGAAATCATCCTTCTCCTTGTCAAGAAATTATAGTGAATGGATAAGTGAATTAGGTTCAAATTATATTGTGTCAAATCGGAGCATACCTATTCTTTATACTTTGGTCCAGGCATAAAGAACATTGACTAATCCTACGCTTGTTTACTGAATCTGTGGCTAGGCTGAGAGGATACCGACTCTCACTTCGGAGCTCCCACGTTCCCCTTGCCTGAGGGATAACATCTACACTTCAGCACCCAAACGATAGGACCGAATTAGGAATTGGAGATTTTAGTATGTCACTCTAAAATCTCCAATTTTACACCCGATAATTTTATTTCTCTATTTATTTGCACCCAACTTCCAAGGGCATTGACCTCCCTGAATCTTGGATGTAATCTTCACTTTAGCTGTAAAACTCAACATATTATAACAAATCAATTGGCTAGATTGAAAGTAAATTAAGATCAAAGTGAAAAGATCATCACAATTTCTTAAACATTTTCATGGCTTCACCAATTTAAATCACCATTTCACAAAACTTGAGATAAGGAGAAAGACAGAGAAAGCTACTCAGATCTCATGGGAAAAATACAAAAAAAAACTTGGAATTCATATATAAAATCAAAGTCATACAAACTACAACAAGTAAATAACTTATTTGTAATTTCTCTCCAAGAACACACCACGAAGTTCCTCTGAATCTCTTCCTTTCTTTACAGAACACAGAATTCCTCTTCGAAGTAGCAAGGAGGAAGAAATCTCTTACTTTTCCACCACTCTTACAATCTCTCAAAGAATTCCTTACACTATTGGAACCTTTCTAACCTCCAGGAACTCTCTCTAGCACTTCCTCCTCTTCCAGACTCCTTAGCTCTTCCAACGTTCGGCCAAAATAGTCTTTTAAAGTTGTGGATGAGCTTTCCAAGGAGTTGCCTAAGCATCCCTTCAAAATTTGGCCTTATCCAAAGCCTGATTAAGCATAACCGTCGAGCTCACCATTGGCGGCCTCAAGGGCACCGTCTGTAGTGAGGATATCTGGGACACTCGGGAAAAGTAACATCAGGCTCACTTCCGTAGTGTCGGGCCTGAGCTTCATAATAGGCTACCTCAAAATTTGAATGCCTCTGAAGTTACTCACTATCATAATCGTATCAACGTTCTAAACCTCTAATCCTTTCATTTATTAACTCTATGCTCTTTTGCTGCAAGGTCAACTCATTCATCAAATTCGAGAGCGTAGGGGAACTAGAAGGTGGAAGATCATAACTTGTAGAGGGGACATCTTTACTAGTAGAAGGTTCTTGACTTCTACTTCCAGTTCTCCATTTCTCATGGGATTCATAAGTTTAAACTGGCCTCACTAATGGGTTTCATAGGGTAAACCCATTCTTCATCTCCAATTTTCACTCTAGAAAGTTTGCAAATTGCATAAATAAGTCCAGGATGTCCTAGAACTCCACTTGTCTCACTCCTTGTCGTAGTCAATATATTCTAAATAATGATTCTCCCCACATTTATAGTTCTATTATTCTAAATACAGAAATTCATAATAGCTCTATCTCTAGTTACCTCACTTTGGTGATAAGTTGTTAACAGAGTAGAGGCATTGAAATAGTGTCATGCCTTAGAGGTGGCATTCAGCAAGGAAGCAGAAAGATTTACCCGTTCTCCTTGCTTTATCTTCCATGTTCCTTTCCCATCAGTGAGAAATTTGATCACATCATTCAGAGGGTCTTCCATTGTACTGAAGGATTTATATTGGCAGCTATAAGAGTCTTGGACTTCGTAAAAGGTGTGATGCAGGCGGCAGTAAATTCAACAGGAAATCCACGCACTTGAACGATTCCATCTTCAGAATAGATTACATTGGCGTAGAACTCCTTTACAACATTGCATCAGCTTTATTGGGTTGGTGTAACAAAAGTTTTTCCACCTTTGCTCGGCAATAACTCGTTCAATTTCTTCTCAGAGACTTTCAAAAACTTGATCTTGTATACACTTCTCTCCTTTAAATATTGAAGTAAATTTTGTTTGAGTCATCGCATTGACGAAGCAAAACTCGTTGAACTCAACCCGTCTCTTTTGTCGTGGAGCCAATTCAATCTAATCAAATTATAGAAAAATTCCAAAAATTACTTCAAATATGCAAATCATGCCTTTCAATAGTAATTCTAAGAGTTCAACACTGAGATCCATGAAATTCTTCCCAAATTTTCTTCACATCCTCAAATTTTTCGGATCTCCTCAATGTGGAAGAAATCCATAGTGAAAATCAAATATTTTTCATTTGGAGTGAAGCTCTTACCTAGAGATGATCAAATCCGATGTCAAAAATCCTTGAAGTTGCCTCCCAACCCAAGATCTTTCAAGCCCTAGTTCGAAAATGACATTTTTAGGAGGAAGGGAATGATAAATAGTGGCGGTTGACTGGTAATAAATCATGGTTAAAGGTGTTTTTTTGTGACCTCGTCGTTGGCGAGGTCAATGACGCCATCGGTACGCTCTATTGGAATTAAATCCTAAGTCTCGGGAAAAATCTGCCATCGACGGCGCGAAGGGCGCTGTCGGCGGGCTCTATTAATTTTGATTCAAATCCCGGATTTTAACAATTTTGATCAATTTCAAGCCTTAAAAACATCTTTTCAACCATTATAGACATAATTTTAAGAGACTAAATGATGTACTTAGCACATTTAAACTTTCACAACAAAAAATATCACATTTATATATAAATTTCAAGGGGTACAATATACGTTACATAACACACCTAAGTTTGGTATTTTCTCAACCTTAATACATTAATTCAGCGTCACAATCCAAACCACAACACTCAAAACGCTGAAAACAAAACATCTTATGCTTAGTCTCAACGTCACAACACTCAAATTGCTGAAAACAAAACATTCTATGCTTAGTCTCAACTATACAGAGATCTATAAACATAATTCTAAAGCTGAAAACATAACATCCTATGCTTAGTCTCAACTATACAGAGATCTATAAGCATAATTCTACACTGAAAGCAAAACATCTTATGCTTAGTCTCAACTGTACAGAGATCTAAAAACATAATTCTAAAGCAAAGCAAATACAAAGATCAAATAAAAATACATAGATAGACAGACAGGTAGCAATGTAAATCTACTATTCTTCAGATTCAGTACTAGATTCTCCTCTGAGATCACCCATTGATTGCACATGAATGAAGAAGTTGTAGAAGCGTCAGGATGAAAATTCTTCAATGGAATCATCCTTTATCAATTTCATCCTCCTTATCAGTCGTATCAAACTATCTTCTAAATGTCCAGAGTGCTCAAAATTTTCTTTCATCCTCCAGTCTAGATATCAAAGAAATCAGAAATATTATTAATCGCATTCTTGACATCTTGTACCTCATTTTCCAATTTCTTGATTCGGTGCAGGATCATCAGAGACTTGTCAAGAATTAAGGGTTGAACTGGTAGTAAATTCTAAGATGATTGATCTACTATAATGGTCATGTCATTTTCATCTTCAAAAGTTGGGAATCTCTCAGTTGGGTCAAAAGGCTTCCAAGGTAGCACCACCTTTTCCCAATTTTTGTAGGACACTTGGAACTGACTGCAATGTGAGAAAATTGTGGAGGAGTGTCCAAGCCCTTAAGTTGATCCATGAACAATCAAGCCCAAAATTGACTTCACAATTATTGATCCAATGTCGATCGGCAGTCCCCTTTGGATGCAGTAATTCAAAATGGTACTTTTTTTAGAAACTTTACCGATCTTCATTGTCGATAACAGTTTTGCAGAAATGAAAATGTACCAATGTTTCGAAACGGGATTTAGGAGTGTCACAGAAATACTAACATACTAGTTTCCTCTTATTTCCCAGTCGTCAGTTTCGTCCGTTAAATATTGGTAAATTTCATTCATCTGGTTTCTCGTCAGGACAAAATTGGAATAGTGGCAGACAGGAATGTTCTCTATCATGTATAATTTATTTATTTGTGCCGGAGTGAAAGTGATCCATCTTCCTCGCTCATAAATAATTTGCTGGTTGATTCCATGTAAATTTGCATAAAATTCTTTTACGACAGGAACCACCACGGCGGTGATAGTTTAGCACAATACTTCCCATCTTCGCCGCACTATCGTTTCTTCAATATCCATAGTGGGATTATTCAATCCATGATTTACGAATCCTCATTACTTGATCAATCTTTTCTTCGTTAGTAACTTGTTGAAGATTCACTACGCTTCCGCACTAATAAACTTCCACTAATTGAAAACTCACATTCTGGGATTATCAGGGGAATTGGAAGCCATAGGAATGAAACTAATGGAGTTTGACTTCATTTTTGGAGGGAAAATATGAACAAAGAATCAAATTTTTGAGTTTAAAGAGATTATTTCTGCCCAAAAACTGCCAAAAACATCCATTTGAAACCAAGTAACTGCCAGACCGAATTTATCTAAACCTCTGACCGATTTAGGAGTGGGAAAAAATGAATGCAAGTAACAAGCCTCTGTATTAATTTTTCCTAGACACTTGAGAAAAACCCACCGTCGGCGGCGTCGAGGGAGTCGTCGGCACCGAAGACTAAATTTTCACAGTTTTCACTCTGGTCCGAATGTGTTCCAATTTTTCTTTATGGATTCAATTTTTAAGATGTTTCAAGGGTAAATAAAAGTAGTAGAGCTTAATGCTACCACATACTAATAATAATTTCAAATAAAAACTACTATAATCATGATAAAAGTAAAGATAAATATGGGTTGCCTCCCATAAAGTGCTTGGTTTAACATCATCAGCCCGACATATTCAGGTGTCATTCAGGTTGACTGATCATTAAAACCTTTTTAAAATTTGGTCTTATACCCTCATAATATGGTTTAATTCTATGTCCATTTACTTTAAATCTATTTCCCGTCTTCTGATCTTCAATTTCAACAGCTTCGTAAGTAAAAACTTGAGTCACAGTAAAGGGTCCTAACCAACGAGACTTCAATTTCCTAGGAAATAACTTTAGCCTAGTGTTGTAAAGTAAAACTTCTTGTCCTGGTTCAAAGTTCTTTTGGTTAATCTTCTAATCATGCCATGACTTTAATTTTTCCTTATAAATTCTGTCGTTATCATAAGATTCATTTTTTAATTCTCCTAATTCATTTAGTTGTAACAATCTTTTCTTACAAGCATCTTTAAAATTATAATTGAATTCTTTAATCGCCCAATATGCTTTATGATCCAATTCTACTGGTAAGTGACAAGTATTTCCAAAAATGAGTCTGTAAGGAGTCATTCCAATAGGAGTTTTATAAGCAGTCCTGTAAGCCTATAATGCGGTATCTAGTCTAGTGGACCAATCTATTCTAATAGGGTTTACAATCTTTTCAAGTATTTATTTAATGTCTCTATTAGAAACTTCAGCTAACCCACTGGTTTAAGGATGATAGGCAATATAGATTCGATGAATAATATTAAATTTTACTGCCAATCTCTAAATATATTTATTTCTAAAATGGGATCCTCCGTCAGTGATAATCATTCTAGGCATTCTATATCTAGTGAAAATATTTTTCGTTAAAAATCTTGAAACACTTTTAGCTTCACAACAAGGTAAAGCTTGTACTTCAATCCACTTAGAAACGTAGTCCACTGCAATTAATATATATAAGTTTTCAAATGAAGGATAAATGGTCCCATAAAATCTAATCACCAAACGTCGAAGATCTTTACTTCTAACATGAAATTTAGAGGCATTTCATCTCTTTTAGATATATTGCCTACTCATTGACATCGATCACAAGTTTTTATGTATCTATAAACATCTCTAAAGTAGAGTAGGCAAACAAAATCCAGCTTTTAAAATTTTATAAGTAGTTTTATCAATCCCAAAATGTCCTCCAAATTAAGAATTATGACATTTTTTAATAACCAGTTCAGTTTCTTCATAAGGTACACATCTCCTCATAATGAGAACCTTATATTGTTTATATAAATAAGGTTCATCCCAAAAATACGCTTTTATATCATGAATGAATTTCTTTTGTTGTTGCAATGTCAGCATAGGTGGCAAAATATCACTTAAAATATAATAATATCAGCATACTATGGTATTTTCCACTCATTATTATTATCAAGTTGTTCATCAGGGAAACTGTCTGTAATTTCGTTGTCAGTGTCAGATGATTCTTGGTTTTCTAATCTTGACAAATGATCAGCAATTTGATTATCAGTTTCCTTTCTATCAATAACCACAAGATCAAATTCTCAATAATATCCATCTAATTAACCTTGGTTTGGCATCCTTCTTTTGCATCAGATATTTAATAGCAGACTATCCATCTAATCGACCTGGTTTAGCATCCTTCTTTTGCATCAGATATTTAATCGCACAGTGATTAGTATGCATAACACATTTAGCTCCAATTAAATAAGATCTGAATTTATCTAAAGCATACAAAATGGCCAATAATTCTTTTTCAGTAATAATATAGTTAATTTGTGCATCATTTAGAGTTTTAGTAGCGTAGTTTATAACTTTAAAAATCTTTTCATACCTTTGTCCAAGGATAGCTTCAATAGTATAATCACTAGCATCACACATAAGTTCAAATGGTTTCTCCCAGTTAGGTGAAGCTATAATAGGGGCTGTGATTAATTTTTCCTTTAATAACTCAAAGGCATTCAAACAACTTTTAGTAAATTCAAATTTCTTGTCCTTTTCTAAAAGTTAGCATAGAGGTTTTGTAATTTTTGAAAAATCTTTAATAAAACGCCTGTAAAATCCAACATGTCCAAGAAAACTCATTCCTCTCTTACATTAGTAGGAGGTGTTAGTTTAGATATAACTTGAAATTTGCATGGTCTGCTTCCATACCATCTTCCAAAATTTTATGCCCTAACACAATTCCTTCTGCAACCATAAATTGACATTTCTCCCAATTCAGAACTAAATTAGTTCTTTCACATAACTCTAAAACTTTTTCAAACTAATTTAAGCATGCTTCAAATGATGTTCCAAATACAGAGAAATGATCCATAAATAATTCCAATCCATCATCAATTAACTTACTAAATAGGGACATCATACATCTCTGGAATGTTGCATGTGCATTACATAATCCGAAAGGCATTCTTTGAAAAGCAAAAGTTCCAAAAGGACTAGTAAATATGCATTACATAATCCAAAAGGCATTCTTTGAAAAGCAAAAGTTCCAAAAGGACTAGTAAATGCCTTTTTTTGATCCTCATGAGCAATAGGAATTTGATGGTAATCGGTATATCCATTTTAAAAAAAATATATATGTGCCCAGCAAGTCTATCTACTATTTGATCTAAAAAGGGTAAAGGGAAGTGATCTTTCCTAGTGACAGTATTTAATTTTCTTTAATCAATGCAAATACTCCACCCCGTAACTTGTCTGATAGGTATTATATCATTATTTTCTTTTGTTTCAACAGTCACTCCTCCTTTATTACGAACACAATGAATTGGACTTACCTACGCACTATCTGAAATAAGATATATAATTCCAGTGTCTAACCATTTCAAAATTTCCTTCTTACCATGCACTGTCTGAAATAGGATATATAATTCTAGTGTCTAACCATTTCAAAATTTCCTTCTTAACACTTCTTTCCTGAAATAGGATATATAATTCCAGTTTTTACGAACACAATGAATTGGACTTACCCATGCACTATCTGAAATATGATATATAATTCCAGTGTCTAAGCACAATGAATTGGACTTACCCACGCACTATCTGAAATAGGATATATAATTCCAGTGTCTAACCCACAATGAATAGGACTTACCCACGCACTATCTGAAATAAGATATATAATTCCAGTGTCTAACCATTTCAAAATTATTTTTTTACTACTTCTTTCATTATAGGGTTTAACCTCCTTTGTGGATCAAATCTTGGTTTAGACTGTAACTACTTCTTTCATCATTGGATTTAATCTCCTTTGTGGATCAACTCTTGGTTTATATTGTCCACTTCTTTCATTATAGGGTTTAATCTCCTTTGTGGATCAACTCTTGGTTTATATTGTTCATCAATTCTTTCATCATTGGGTTTAATCTCCTTTGTGGATCAACTCTTGGTTTATATTGTTCATCTAGCATAATTTTGTGCGAGTTTAATCTCCTTTATGGATCAACTCTTGGTTTATATTGTTCATCTAATATAATTCTGTGCATACATATTGAAGGACCTTTAATCTCTTTTGTGGATTAACTCTTGGTTTATATTGTTCATCTAATATAATTTTGTGCATACAAATTGAAGGACTGATTCTTTAATATCCACTAAGGTCCAACCAAAAGCTTTCTTATATATTTTCAATGTATCTAACAATTTTTGTTCTTGTCATTAGCTAAGGCCCAACCAAAAGCTTTCTTATATCTTTTCAATGTATATAACAGTCTTTGCTTGGCTTATATTGTTCATCTAATATAATTCTGTGCATACAGATTGAAGGACTGATTCCCTTAATATCTGCTTTCTTTTATCTTTTTAATGTATCCAAAAGTCTTTGCTCTTGCAAATCATTTAACTCTGAAGCCTGTGCATACAAATTGAAGGACTGATTCCCTTAATATCAGCTAAGGTCCAACCAAAAGCTTTATTATATCTTTTCAATGTATCTAATAATCTTTGCTCTTGCAAATCATTTAATTCTGAAGATATAAATATCATTATGTGCATACAGATCGAAGGATTGATTCCCTTAATATCAGCTAAGGTCCAACCAAAAGCTTTCTTGTGCATACAGATTGAAGGACTGATTCCTTTAATATCAGCTAAGGTCCAACCAAAAGCTTTCTTTATTGAAGGATTGATTCCCTTAATATCAGCTAAGGTCCAACCAAAAGCTTTCTTATATCTTTTTAATGTATCTAAAAGTCTTTGCTCTTGCAAATCATTTAATTCTTAAGATATAATAACAGGTAATGTAGATGAGTCGGTATCTATCAGTCTTTGTTCTTGTAAATCATTTAATTCTGAAGATATAATAATATGTAATGTACTATCCAAAATTCTTTGCTCTTGCAAATCATTTAATTCTAAAGATATAATAATTGGTAATGTATATGAGTCTCCTAAAAACAAATACTTCAAGTGGCTAGGCAATACTTTTAACTCAAGTTCAGGTGGTTTTATAATTGACGGTAAGAGATTCTTATCGGCATTTTCCGTAATATCCAACGTCTCAAATCTTTCCTAAACATAATATAATTCTTCATTTTCTAATTTGTCCAAAATAAATTCATTACTCTCTTCAAATTGTTCTTTCTTTTCAAAATGTTCTTTAAAATGTTCTTTCAATAGATGTTCATTAATTTCCATGCGAAAACATTAATTATCTCTTTCAACAGCAGGGCATTTCGTAGATTTTGCAATGTTAAAAGTCACTTCTTGATCATTAAATCTCACGATTAATTCTCCTTTTTGAACATCTGTCATAGCTTTTCCAGTAGCTAAAAATGGTCTCCCTAAAATAATAGGTATTTATTTATCTTCCTCCATATCTAAAACAATGAAATCCACACGAAAGATAAACTTATCCAATTTTACTGACACATCTTCTATAACTCACTTAGGATATGTAACTGAACGATCAGCTAATTGTAGAGCTGCAGAAGTAGGTGAGACTTCTCTTAATCCTAATCTTTTGAAAATGGATAGAGGCATAAGATTAATGCTGACTCCCGAATCACATAAAGCTCTTCCATAAAATTTTTCACCAATAGCACATGGTATAGTGAAGCTGCCAGATCTTTTAATTTTTCAAGAAGCTTTTTCTAAATAATTGCACTACACTCTTTGCTAAGTGCAACAGTTTCATTTCAGGAAACTTTTTCTGAATAATTGCACTACACTCTTTGCTAAGTGCAACAGTTTCATTATCCATGAAATTCCTTTTCTTGTTCAGAATATCTTTCATAAACTTCACATAATTCGACATTTGCTCTAAATCTTCTATGAAGGGAATATTTTCTGTTAACTTCTTAAGAATTTCTAAAAATTTGGAAAATTGTTTATTCTATTTGTGTTGCTTCAATATTTGAAGAAACGGTGGTGGAGGTTTCTCAACAGTAATTTTCATTGGTTTAAGTGGATATTCTAAATCTGGGTATTCATGATCCTTTTCTTTCTTTGGTTTACTGTTAACTTCTTAAGAATTTCTAAAAATTTAGAAAATTATTTATTTTGTTTGTGTTGCTTCAATCTTTGAGGAAACGGTGGTGGAGGTTTCTCCACAGTAAATTTATTTTGTTTGTGTTGCTTCAATCTTTGAGGAAACGATGGTGGAGGTTTCTCCACAGTAATTTTCATGGTGTGTTTATTCTCTTTATTTTACTTCAATCTTTGAGGAAACGGTGGTGGAGGTTTTTCCACAATAATTTTCATTGGTGTAAAAGGATGCTTCAGTCTTTGAGGAAATGGTGGTGGAGGTTTTTCCACGGTAACTTTCATTGGTGTAAATGGATACTCTAAATTGGGTATTCAGGTGGAGGTTTTTCCACAGTAATTTTCATTGGTGTAAATGGATACTCTAAATTTGGGTATTCATGATCCTTTTTTTATGATATCCACTTTCTCTTTTTCAGTTTCCGTTTCTTTTTGCACCCTTGTTTCCAATTCTTTTCCACTTCGTAATTGTATCGCTTTGATTTTGGTATCCACTCTCTCTTATGCAGTTTATGTTTCTTTTTGCACCATTATTTCTAATCCTTTTCCACTTCGTAATTGTATTGCTTTGATTTGTTCTTTTCCTTGATTTTTAGGATTTGGTTCCACAGTATTAGGAAAAGTTCCTAATGTTTGGTTACTAAGCGCAATAGAAATATGTCCCAATTGATTTTCAATATTCTTAATAGCAGTTCCTTGATTTTTTAATTGATTTCCTTGAATTTGTAATTGATTTCCTTGATTCTGCAATTGTTGACCCATGTTTAATATCAGCTCTTCCATAGACAACTTCTTCTCCTTAGTTTGAGTGTTATTATTAAATCCTGGAGGATAAGAAGGTCTGTAGTTAACATTTCCTTGGTTGGATGAATTTCCTGAGTTCACTGGGTTGTTTACCCATTGTTGATTTGTAGAAGAATTGTTATAATCCTGGGTTATAATAGTTCGAATATGGGTTGTTGGGTCTATTAATAGCATTTAAGGTTTCAACTGGGTTACAATAGTTCGAATAAGGGTTGTTGGGTCTATTACTAGCATTTAAAGTCTCATATGAAGGTTGAACATCCACAGGTTATAATAGTTCGAATATGGGTTGTTGGGTCTATAATAGCATTTAAGGTTTCATATAAACGTTATAATAGTTCAAATAACAGTTGTTGGGTCTATTAATAGCATTTAAAGTTTCATATGAAGGTTAAACATCCACAAATTGCCTAGTGAATTCTCTTCCACAATAGAAGGTTTTGAAGAATAATTATCCCATAATGATCAAATTTCTTTGATATTGTAGCAATCTGCGAAGCTAACATAGATATTGCATCAAAATTATGGATACTTGCTACTCTTTTAGGATTTACCCGTTCATAGGGCCATTGAAAATTTTTGGTAGCCATCTCTTCAATTATTGAATAAGCCTCATCAAAAGATTTTGACATTAAAGAACCACCAGTCGCAGCATCTATAATCGATCTAAGAGATCCCATTAATCATTATAAAAAGTTTGAATTATCAACCAATCTGGTAACGAGTGATGAGGGCATTTCCTAAGAAGATCTTTAATTCTCTCTACAAGCTTTGTATATTGACTCTTCATCAATCTGACATAACGATGGTATGTCATTTCTAAGTTTAGCAGTTTTGGATGGAGGGAAATATTTGGATAGAAATTTCTGTGTGATGTTATGTTATTTCTAAGTTTAGCAGTTTTGGATGGAGGGAAATATTTGGATAGAAATTTCTGTGAAAGGTCATTTTTAGTTTAGCAGTTTTGGATGGAGGGAAATATTTGGATAGAAATTTCTGTGACAGTTCTCCCCTCTAGCAGTTTTGGATGGAGGGAAATATTTGGATAGAAATTTCTGTAACAGTTCTCCCCAAGTTTGATGTTATGTCATTTCTAAGTTCAGCAGTTTTGGATGGAGGGAAATATTTGGATAGAAATTTCTGTGAAAGTTCTCCCCAAGTTCTTAATAGTTTTGGATGGAGGGAAATATTTGGATAGAAATTTTTGTGAAAGTTCTCCCCAAGTTCTAGTAGTTTTGGATGGAGGGAAATATTTAGATAGAAATTTCTGTGAAAGTTCTCCTCAAGTTCTAATAGATCCAGGTGCTAACGAGTTTAACCACATCTTAGACTTATCCCTCAGTGAAAAAGGAAAAAGTCTAACATGTGCTAACAAATTTAACCACATCTTAGTCTTATCCCTAAGTGAAAAAGGAAAAAGTCTAACTTTGCTAACAAATTTAACCACATCTTAGCCTTATCCCTCAGTGAAAAAGGAAAAAGTCTAAGACTACTAACAAATTTAACCACATCTTAGCCTTATCCCTCAGTGAAAAAGGAAAAAGCATAAGTCTAAGAAAATATTTGGATAGAAATTTCTGTGAAAGTTCTCCCCAAGTTCTAATAGATTCTGGTGCTAATAGCTTAGCCTTATCCCTCAGTGAAAAAGGAAAAAGTCTAAGTCTAACAGCATCGTTTGAGACTCCTTATCTCCTCAATGAAAAAGGAAAAAGTCTAAGTAGGAGCTAACGAGTTTAACCACATCTTAGCCTTATCCCTCAGTGAAAAAGGAAAAAGTCTAAGTCTGACAGAATCGTTTGAGACTTTATCATATTTAAAAGTAGCACAAAGATCTAAAAAATTAGCGAGGTGTAAGTTCGGATCTTAATTTGGTGTAGCTCCGAATTGATTGTTTTGTACCATTTGGATAATAGCAGGTTTAAGCTCAAATGAATTAGTAGCATCAGGATTTTGGATAGATAAGTGAATTTCATCTGTTGTAGGATTTGCATAATCTCGTATGGGTCTTCCGAATTGATTGTTTTGTACCATTTGGATAATAGCAGGTTTAAACTCAAATGAATTAGCAGCTACAAAATTTAGATAGAATAAGTGAATTTCATCTGCTGTAGGACTTGCATAATCTCTTAGGGGACTAGGTTGGTGTTCATTCTCTATTCCTTGATAATAGCAAGTTTAAGCTCAAATGAATTAGCAGCTACATCAGGATTTTGGATAGATAAGTGAATTTCATCTACTGTAGGATTTGCATAATCTCATAGGGGTCTAGGTTGGTGTTCATTATCTATTCCTTGATGTACCGTAGGATTTGCATAGTCTCTTAAGGGTCTTGGTTGGTGTTCATTTTCTATTCCTTAATTGTTCATAATGTTTTCCATTGTATCACAATTTCTAGTTCAAGCTCAAATGAATTAGCAGCTACATCAGGATTTTGGATAGATAAGTGAATTTCATCTGCATAGGATTTGCATAATCTCGTAGGTGTCTAGGTTGGTGTTCATCCTCTATTCTTTGATTGTTCATGTTGTTTTCCATTGTATCAGAATTTCTAGGTTCTCTTCTTAATCTTCTAACTTTCTAACAGTGTGTTCTAATTCCGAATCATAGGGTATAAGATTTTCAGGTCCAAATTTACGCATACATTGCTCATGTTGTTTTCCATTGTATCAGAATTTTTAGGTTCTCTTCTTAATCTTCTAATCCTTCTATAGTGTGTTCTAATTCCAAATTATAGGGTATAAGATTTTCAGGTCCAAATTTACACATACAATTTGAAATCAGTACACAGTAATATAATTAACTAAATATAAAAATAAGTTGCAATTTAAGTAAAAATTTTCTAATAATCCTAATTTATCTGTTAGTCTAATTGTAATTTTACTCACTCACTCCCCGACAAAGGTGCCAAAAATTTGACCGTGACTTTATATATGCTTAAAATTATAACACGTAATAAATATTCAATAATTGTAAAGTCATACTTATCAACGCAAGTATACGTATCGCTCAAGTAATATAGGGCTCTAATAGAGTCCTAGATATTGTCAACGCAAGTATACATATCGCTCAAGTAATATAGGGCTCTAATGGAGTCCTAGATATTGATCCCACATGGAGTGGTTTAGAATTACGAACTAAGATTTTAGAAAAAGCATTACTTTAATCACAACAATGAAGTTCAATTTGCTTATCTGTCACTAATAGGCAATTGCAATAAATATATAATTTTAATAACTATTAAATAACGAATGATACTAATGAGGGTTTAAATGTGATATTCAATATATAAGAAAGCATCCTTCTCCTTATCAAGAAATTATACTGAATGGATAAAGTGAATTGATTCAAATTATATTATGCCAAATAGGAGCATACCTATTCTTTACGGTTTGGTCCAGGCATAAAGAACATTGACTAATCCTACGCTTATTTACTGAATCTGCAGCTAGGCTGGGAGGATATCGTCTCTCACTTTGGAGCTCCCACGTTCCCCTCGCCTGAGGACTAACATCCACACTTCAGCACCAGAATGATAGGACCAAATTGGGGATTTTTGTCTGTCACTCTTAAATCTCCAATTATACGCCCAATAATATTATTTGCCTATTTATTTGCACTGAACTTCCAAGGGCTTTGACCTCTCTGAATCTTGGATTTAATCTTCACTTTAGTTGTAAAGCTCAACATATTTTAACAAATCAATTGGCCAGATTGAAAGTAAATTAAGATCGAAGTGAAAAGATTATCATAATTTCTTAAATATTTTCATGGCTTCACCAATTTAAATCACCATTTCACAAATCTTGAGATAAGGAGAAAGACAAAGAAAACTACTCAGATCTAATGGGAAAACACAACAAAACTCAGAATTCATATATAAAATCGAAGTTATACAAACTACAACAAGTAAATAACTTATCTGTAATTTCTCCCCAAGAACACTCCTCGAAGTTCCTCTGAATCTCTTCCTTTCCTTACAACATTCAAAATTTCTCTTCGAAGTAGCAAGGAGGAATAAATCTCTCACTTTCCCTCCACTCTTACATTCTCTCGAAGAATTCCTCACACTATTGGAACCTTTCTAACCTCCAAGAACTCTCTCTAGCACTCCCCTCTCTTCTAGTTTCCTCCAGCTCTTCCAATTTTTGGCAAAAATAGTCTTTGAAAGTTGTGGATGAGCTTTCCCAAGAGTTGCCTAAGCATCCCTTCAAAATTTGGCCTTATCCAAATCCTGATTAGGCATAACCGCCGAGCTCATCGTCGACGACCTCGAGGGCGCCTTCGGTGGTCCTTCATAATGAATAAATTCTAGAGCCTTGGGAAAATCTCACCATCAGCGTGGTTGATGGTGTCGTCGGCGCCCTAGTTCAATTCTGCACATTTTGGTCCTTTTTGCACCAAATTCTCTCCTTTTTGCATCTTTTTGCTCCAATGGCCCTAATTCATCATTCCTGTAACAAAACATCAAAAATACCTTTCTTTAAAGTGCAATATCATCAAAAATAGTATAAAATGGGTATGAAAATCTCAATATATCTTCCTTTGGTCAAGCGCCAGATCCGACGCTTAAGTGTGACGGTTTAAAAACATGTGTGAAATTAATATTATTGAAGGGAAAAATTGCCTAGAACTTTTTCAAAAACGTGCCAAGACAGTTTCTAAATATTTCTAGGAGTTATTGGAAGGATTTAGGCTTATAAATAGAAGGGTTCAGTGAAGGAATTTCACCCTAGATCATTTCTAGCCCTAAAGTCTAAGAGAGAGATAGATTTTAAGATGATGTATTCATGAGAGATTGATTTGAATAAGGAGGAGACCATGAGGAAGAAATTCATTAGTCAAAGTGCACAAGAAATGTATAACGATTTCTTAGTCGTCAGTACTAAAAGGGTATCAGAGAAGATCAACAAAATTGAAAATAACATGTCTGTACTATAGACCAAGGTATTAGAGATTCATGCAAATCTTGAGCATATTTGATGGCAATTGAAATTGCAATTTAGCCACACTAGTTATATAGAGGAGGCAGAAAAGGAGGTATTTCTTAAGCAAAAAGGGATTGAAGAAGATTGCATCTGAGCACGTCACCACCATCCGTTTTATCAACTTTATATTCCAGTTGCCCCAGGAGAGACTAACGAAAGACCTAAATTTTTTCCTTCTAATAAAGAATGGAATTAAGCTCTATGTTTGAAGTTATGTTTTTGCGTGTTTAAAGTCGTTATCTTTAAGTGTTTTAGTGTATAAGACTTCTTTTTAGTGTTTATGTTACTTAGGTGTTTAAAAGTGAAAGATTGTTAAGTGTTTGTATTTAGGAAAATTTTCTCATCCAAGACTATTTGAAATGAGAACTAATTGTTTAAATGTATTTGTACTCGTTTATGAATTAATATAAGCTTGTTTGTGTGAAATTTTCTGTTATTTTAGCCTCGAATTGAAATAGCTACTAAGGAGAATTTTGAGATAAAGGAGAGTTACAGGAAGTTGAAAATAGTCATTTATGTGCTATGAGACCATTTAGGGGTGCTTTACTTAGGCACATAGTGCACTTTACTTTAATTTGAAAATTTTAAAAATCGTGCACTGGCATCTAAGCACCACATCTCATGCTTAAGCGCAAGCAAAACCGAGAGGCAGGTGGCTAAGCGACACTTACCCGCGCTTAAGCACCAGTTTACAAAAATCGGTTCGCGAACGGTTAAAAGTGAATTTTTGAGCAAAAAATTGCCGTTATTAATGCCACTGTCACCTTCTTTCTCTCGAGTTTGCAATTTTTGAGTGCTAGGGCACATCTAAAGTGAAGATTTCTTGGTGGAATCAAGTTAAATTTGCTAGATCCAAGTTCTTTGAGGTAAGAGCCTTACTTTTATGTAAAAATTTTGGATTTTCACCATATATTTTGAGCACATTTGGAGGAATTAGAAAATTTACTATTCATGGTGAAAAATGAGAAAAAATCTATGGAAATTGCATGGGAAGTTTATTTTGTGCTTTTGGAAGTTTAGTTTAGTGATTTAAACTTGATTTTTGAAGTTATTGTTGGAATTTATCAAATTTGTAGAATGACACCAAGAATGATGAGGAGCAAAGGCAAAACCCCTTTTGTTTCGAGTAAATTTGTTATTTCAAAAGCTCAATATTGGTATAGTGATGCATTGCAATCACACAAACTGATTCAAGAGCGATGTTTTAGAAACCTGGGTGGAGACGTGGAAGATTTAATTATTGACCGACAGTGGGAACAATTCTATTATTTCTCTGCTGTGGTGATTATTTCTATTGTGAGGGAGTTCTATGCAAATCTCCCTGAGGCTGAAGACAATAGAGTCATGGTTCGAGGAAAGTTGGTAACTTTTTTGCCAGAGGTAATCAACTTGTTTTACCATTTACCACCAGATATGTTATGTTTTTATGTAAATTATAGTCTAACTGAAGTGGAGTTAGACGAGTTTATTTCTTACTTGATTATTGGGGGAGGACTTTGGAAGATCACTAATGAGAGGAGAGTCAACTTCCCAACTTTAAAGTTATGTGCACCTTCAAAGGCCTAACACTATTTTATTTCTGCTCGTCTGCCTCCAACCAATCATCTCAGTGAAGTGACCATAAAAGCAACGTTGAACTATTGTATTCAAGAGGGAAAGCTCATCAACATTGGATCTTTGATCTATCAGACTATCATCAGTTCTGCTGCAGCTATTACAACTGCAGGTCTGGGATTTGCTTCCTTGATCTTTTCTTTGTGTGAGCAGGTTGGAGTTAAATATGATAGCTGGGAGGAAGTGTTATTACCTCTAAAGCCCATCACTAAGGTGAATTTGAAAACTTATTATGAGCATTCATTTTTTTACTAGAGAGGAGGATTTTTCAAAAGTTATAGAATGGAGATCTCTGCTGCTTCTACCTCTACTGCTTCTACAACTAGACCATCTACCTCACGTGCTTCTACATCTCGAGGTGAGTCTACTGATACCCAAGATGAGTTATTATAGAAGTTAATGGATAATATTAATTTTATCGCTGATAGGGTACAAATTTAGAGTATTTTGCAGAGCATACTGATAAGTATAATAGGAGAAAGAGTGATTATAAAGAGAAATTCAACTCATCTTTGGAAAGCTTGATTATAGGTGACCCAAGAGTGCAATTTCCTTCATTACCTCGATATCCTAATTATGAGCCTGTAGAAAAGTGGTATAGCGGTGATTCAGAGGATGAAGAGTAGAGCTGAGAAATTTTTTTCATGATTGAAGTATGATATGAACTATGTGGTCTGGGCTTGCTACATTTGCATCTGTGTGTTGGTTTGAACTATGAGATGTGGTTTGTAATTTTATGTTTAAGTGAGAATTGTGATGTGATGTGTTTTCATGTTTTGGACTTGAGACATGTTTGTATGTTTACTTATTTAGATAAAATGATGTGTGAGACTTTTTTTTTAATTGTCTTGTAATGTTTGTGTTAGTTAGTAGCTTGTTTTAAAATTTTAGGGTAGTAACAGTTGTTAGTTTTGTAATTTAGTTAGTTTAGAACTTAACTTAAGTCTATGTCTTTTGTAGAATTGAAAATCTTGCTAACTTAGATCTTAAATTTAAATTTCTAAAACTGCTATCCTGTAGTTTTATTTTATCATGTTAGTTTGTTTGTTTTTATGTTGAGATTGTGAAATCAAATTAGTGTGTTAGTTTACTTTTATGTTTATTCCCACTGCTTAGAAGTCTATTGAATCTCTACATGTTAAATTGAAATGAAAATATAGAAAATTTGATCTAAAATTAGTTTTACTCCTATTTTTAGTTTTATACTTGTATCATTAGGGTTTAAAAATTCTTGTTAGTATGTTATTTTAAATTTTAATTCCTGCTTATATATATCTGGTGTTAAATTGTTTAATTTGTTAAAAATTTAAGTTTGTGGGGATGAAAATTATTTTCAAAACTAGAATTTTATTTGCTCTCAAATGTGCTACAAGTTAATTTAATTTAAAAAGACTAAAAATTGATTATGTATATGAAGTTATATTTGGGAAGTAAAATTTGATTTTAGAAATGAGTATTAAAATTTAGTTAAAATTTTTAGTAATGAAGAAAAACTATAAGTCAAAAAGTTTTTAGATGAGAAAATGATTAATATAAGTAACTATCTTTAGTAGAAAAAATTGTATTTTTGAAAAATTTAGATAATTTAGACTTTTATTTTTAATACTTAAATTTCCTTTAGTAAGAAAAATTATATTTTTAAAAATTTTAGATAATTTAGACTTTTATTTTTAATACTTAAATTTCTTTTAATAAAATAATTTTCAAAACTATTATTATATTTATAAGTAAAAGACATATCAAGACCATGCTGTAGGGAAGGAGAAGTGGAATTGAAAATCATTAAAGAGCTATCCAGATATAGTAATCCTTGCCTAAAAAGGAAAGAAAAGAAAAAGAAAAGAAAAAAGAGAAAGAATAAAAAAAGAAAAAGAAAAAGAAAAAGAAAAAAAATTAGGAAGGAGAAGCTTGAGGATTAGTGCCTGATAAAAAATTGGTTCTACATTTGATCTTTTTAAAGTATAAGACTTGAGAAACTCTTAAGCTTATAAATATAATGTAGTAAGTAAAATTATTTTTAATGAAAATTTTTAAGTGGAGATAATAAAAGAACTAAATTCTAAATTAGGAAAATCTACAATATATTTCTGAATTAGATAGAAACTCATATTTTCATCTTTCTTAACATTAAGTATTTCTAAACTTTAAGTTGGTCTTATTTACTAAATATTTTTTCTAAATTAGACTACCATATTTCTAAATCAAAATTTTAGTAACTCCTAAAGAAACTCATATACATATCATACATATTTAGTTTTTAAAGATTGGACTGCCACTTGAGGACAAGTAACATTTTATGTTTGGGGGATTTTGGTACACCTAAAATATATAATATTTTTAAACACAATTTTATATTTGTTTTTGAGATATTGCACTTTAATAGAAGGTATTTTTGTGTTTTTCTTGCAGATATAGGTAAAAAGGGTGAAAAATGCTTAAAGGGGTGAAAAAGAATCAAATTTGAAGCAAAAAGGTGAGAAATGTGCTAAAGAGTTTTCGCGCCTAAGCGTCAGATCCGACGCTTATGTGCCGGTTAAGCAAAGAAGGCCATGCCTAAGCGCTAGAGGCCCTGCGCTTATGTGCCAGTGGTGGTTATTGGATGAGTAAATTCAATTTCTGCAAATTTTGAAGAGGTTTTTGAGGCACCCATTGGCTTAATATGTGGTTATAACTACCATGGAAGAAAATTATTACGAAAGGATGCATCTCTTGGGAAAATACATCGAATCTAGACATATTTTGAAGAGAAACCAAGGAACATTTTGGAAAATTATAAAAGAAAGAAAAGAGGACTTAGAAAAGGGTCCTGAAAGTATTCGAAAGTTTTGAAAGTTCTCATTTGGGGAGTTAGTTCGGAGAGATTTTCAGGCACCACTTTTACTTTTATTTTATACTGTTTATTATTTTATTTTGAGTGATTGTAATAAGAAGAGAATCAAAGGAACTTCAAGAGTTTGTTGGAGGACTTGAGATAAGTTTTTATTTTTTTGTTTTGAGACTACTTTTGGTTTTAATTGAGACTTGTTGTTGGTTTGACAATGATATATTCTTTTAAACTAAAGTGTGGTTTTGTTTTCTCCATGGATTCTGAGTAGTTTTCTTTATCATCGAAGTAATTAAGTTTTGGATGGAAGTTGTGGAGAGTATTGATCTTTAATGTTGGAAGTTGTGATGACTTTTAAACTAAAGTGTGGTTTTTTTTCTCCATGGATTCTGAGTAGTTTTCTTTATCTTTCTTCTTAAAATGATAAGTAATTCGTTTTCTCCATGGATTCTAAGTAGTTTTCTTTATCTTTCTTCTTAAAATGATAAGTAATTAAATTTTCTCCATGGATTATGAGTAGTTTTCTTTATCTTTCTTCTTAAAATGATAAGTAATTATTTGATGGAAGTTGTGGAGAGTATTGATCTTTAATGTTGGAAAAAGTTGTGAAAATTTAAATATGGATGGAAGTTGTGGAGAGTATTGATCTTTAATGTTGGAAGAAGTTTTGATGATTTAAATCCATGAACCGAAAGTTGTGGAAAGTATTGATCTTCAATGATGGAAGAAGTTGTGATGATTTAAATCTATGAATTCTGAGTAGTTTTCTTTATCTTTCTTCTTAAAATGATAAGTAATTAAGAGACTTGTAAAGAATATTGATCTTTAATGTTGGACAAAGTTGTGATGATTTAAATCCATGCACTCCATTTTCTCCATAGATTATGAGTAGTTTTCTTTATCTTTCTTCTTAAAATGATAAGTAATTAAGTTTTGGATGGAATAACGGAGAGTATTGATCTTTAATGTTGGAAGAAGTTGTGATGATTTAAATCCATGCACTTCATATGGAGAGTATTGAGTTGGAAGAAGTTGTGATGATTTAAATCCATGCACTTCATTTACTTCTTGATTTGTCCAATCCAATGTATTCTGAGTAGTTTTCTTTATTTTTTCCTTAAAATGATAAGTAATTAAAGTTTGGATGGAAGTTGTGGAGAGTATTGATCTTTAATGTTCTTCTTGAAATGATAAGTAATTAAGTTTTGGATGGAAGTTGTGGAGAGTATTGATCTTTAATGTTGGAAAGAAGTTATGGTGATTTAAATCCATGCACTTCATTTACTTCTTGATATGGCCAATATAGATGTTAAAATTTGTTGTGAGAACATGTAAGAACTGGGCTGGTATTGTCTCTGTCAACAATTGGAAAGAATCACATGAGGTTGTATGAATCAGAATGTAGTTCATATGATTTAATGCAAATAAATAGGGAAATATTCATTGAAGGGTGTAGAGTTAGAGGACTTTAAAATGACAGGTTAAATCCCCCTAACTTGGTTGATTGTTTTAGGTTCTGATACGAGATGTTAGCCCCCAGGTGGATGGAATTGAGGGAACTCTAGAGTGAAAGCTAGTATCTTCCCTGCCTAGTCGGTCTTCAGAACTATTCAAACTTTAAATTAGCCAATATTCTTTATAGCATCAAGGGCCTAGCCTGTCTTCAGAACTATTCAAACTTTAAATTAGCCAATGTTCTTTATATCATCTCTAGTAAGGGTTCTGCCTAGCCGATCTTCAGAACTATTCAAACTTTAAATTAGCCAATGTTCTTTATAGCAACTCTAGTAAGGGTAAAGAATGTTTTTTATTTGGCACAACACAATTTGCATACTTTCACAACAGAATTCCTATACTTATTACTGATTCAGGCACAATACAATTTGCATACTTTCACAACAGAATTCCTATACTTATTACTGATTCATAACAAGAAGAAATATATTTTCATATTTAATGTTTTTCTTCTTCAAAAACTCTAGTTATGTTTTTAAATTATTATTATTCTATCAAAATATTGAACATATCATAAACATTTAAATTTTTATTACTGAAAAAATCATCTTTAGTTTAGATAATTATCTTTTTATTAAAAATAAAAAGTTTGTTGTTCAATAATGTATATTGCGTATTCTCCCTATGGGTTCGATATTCTGGTCTTAATCAAAAAGTATTATATTACTTGATAACGATACGAATACTTGCGTAGTATCCCAATATATATAAATTAAAAGTTAAAATTCTTAATTTTCTTTCGGATCAAGTTTTTAGTTTTGTTGCATAGTAAGAAAATATAAGTGAAATATAATCTGAATTATTGTTGTACTGTGCATATTAACAGTATCCAGGGATCTGTCAACCAACCCTATGTGGTCTCAAAACACTGTAATAACTATTTCCTCCCCTCTTATCTCTTCTCTTACTAAAGATTCACCAATCTTAACTAATTTGATTCAACACTAAATAACACAAAATTTCTACAAACAAAACATTTATATTAATTCACAAACGATTACAAACACTTTCAAATACATAAATTATGAATGCAAATAGTCTTGGATGAGAAAATTCCTAAATATAATACCAGATCTTAATAACATAAAACATAAATTAAAAACACTTAACATTTATAAACATTAAACACATAAACACTAAATCATGAACTTAATTCCACTCTCTAGTTGATGGAACAAATTCTGGACTATCGTTAGTCTCTCCTTCAGCATTTGGAATGCATATCTGAAAGAATGGATGATGATTAATAACTTTGGTAGAATCTTCTTCAATCCACTTATTCTTTAGATACATTGCCTTGTTTGCTTCATCTATAAAACTGGTATGGCTAAACTACATTTTAAGTTGCCATCCACTATGATTCAGATGTGTGTTAACTTCCATCAATTTCGCTTCATTTTAAGCCACATTAGCGTCAATTTTAGTGATTTTCTTTGCTATTCCTTTGATACTAATGGCTAGGAAACCTTTATACATCTCTTGCACACTCTGACTAATAAACTTCTTTCTCATTACTTCCTCTTTCTTCAATTCACTCTCCCAAGAAAACTTTTTTTAAAACTCTCTCTTTTTTACTTTAAATTCAGAGTTAAATGGAGGTGTGGTGAAAATCTTTACAAAACCCTTCTATTTAAAGGCTTCAAACACTTCCTATAACTTCTAAGCATCTCCTGGAACTTCTCACATCTTGAAGTTAACCAATTTGTGGTTAAAACTTTTCTAGAAATCAAATTTGAACATGTTTTTTAACTGACGCGCTTAAACGTAAGCGCCAGTGCTCAATTTAGCAAATGTTAATTTAACATACAAACATTTGTTATAACATGTCTAAGTCATATTTTATGGTCTTAGAATAATCACTAACTCATTAAATGTTCAAAATACTACCAGAATTTTCTAAATCACATATAACAACATAAAAACAAACACACAGATAACTATGGGGTGTCTCCCATAGAGTGCTTAGTTTAACGTCATCAACCCCATGTAACCAATGCTTATACTGGTTGACCCAACATCAAAAAATCATTTAATTTAAGTTGGTCACCTAAAAGGTAGGATTTCAGCTTATAACCATTCACTTTGAATATTTTATAAGTTTTAGGATATTTGATATCCACAACTTCATAGGGATAAAGTTTCATCACAACAAATGGGAGCATCCAGTTGGACTTGAGTTTGCCTGAAAATAATCTTAAACTTGCATTGTAAAGCAAAACTTCTCCCTTTTTAGTGTTATTTTTGGTTGGAGGATTTGCTTGTTAGAAGCAGTCGGTCACCGGAATCGAAATCCTGTCGCCCGCTTCAGAAGGACGTTTTAATTTACATATATATTTAGTTTTTAGAAAAATATGAAAACAAACTGATCCCATATTTTTCATAGTTTAAATGAAAGAGCATTATACCTCAAATTCTGCATCTACCATAAAGGATAAATACAAAACTTAAGGATGAGCCTCGATCAAATAAACTAAGGAACATATGACGTTTGCTTAGTCTGCAAAACCATTTTATTTGCCAATAAGTGCCCATATTTAATATAAAGAATTAAATAGGGGTTATATTAAGCTGGGTTCAAACATGTTTCCTATAAGGGTAAGCCCCTATAGTTAGTTACATTTTAAATGACCAAAGTCACCTAAGAAGACTCTCGATAAAAATCAGGAAATATTATCTTTAAGGAATTTCAAAGGGTAGGACTTTTCAATGAGATCGGACGTAGAGGTGTGAAAGGGGATTGGTTCAATAATGGTAAGACTTTTCAATGAGATCAAACGTCGAGGTGTGAAAGGAGATTGGTTAAAATTTGAAACATTTTGTTGTAGAGTTCAAAGGAGAAAGAACTAGGGGATGTCATGGATTTAGAGGAGAACCCCGGTGACTTCCCAAGCTATCCTAATGTTTGACTTCATTTCTGAGGAGAAATATTTAGTCTAGAAATATGTGGGTGTTTTTATGTGAACTATAGTTCGACTTAGACGGAACTGGGTGAGATTATTTTATATTTGACTGTTGGAAGGGGACTCTGGAAAATTACTAATGAGAGGAGAGTCAACTTTTTGACTTCAAAGTTAACTGCACCATCAAAGGCGTGACACTACTTTATTTCAGCTCGTCTGTTACCAATGAATCATCTCAGTGAGGTTATGAGGGAGAGAACAACTTTGAATTATTGTATTCAGGAGGGCAAGTTCATCAATATTAGAGCTTTGATCTGTCAGACTATCATCAGCTCTGCCATTATCGCTACTACTACATGTTTGTGATTTGCTTCTGTGATATTTTATTTGTATGAGCAGGCTGAAGTGAGATATGTAGCTGGGAAGAAGCGTTGTTGCCTCTAAAGCCAATTACAAGTGTAAATGTGAAGTCCTATTCTGAGCACTCTATTTTTGGTTGGAGAGGAGGATTTTGAAGAAGTTATGGAATGTCAACATCTGTTGCATCCACCTCTGCTGCTTCTACATCTAGACCATCTACCTCGCAAGAACTACTTCTAGAGGCAAGTCTATTGAAATTCAAGATCAATTATTATAGAGGATGATGGATAATATTAATTATACCATAGATAAGGTTTGAAATTTAGAGAACTTTGTAGATCGTATTGATGGGTATGCTAGAAGGCATAATGATTATGAGGAGAAATTTCACTCATCTTTTGAGAGCCTCCTTAGGGGTAACTAAGGAATAGAATTTCCTTCATATTCTAGACACCCTGATTATGTGGCTACAAATGTCTGAAATAGCGGTGCTTCTAATGTTGAGGAAGAAGACTAAGTTATTTTTATATTTGTAATATGTAATGGACTACCTGGTTTAGACTTGATAAAGTTGATTTTATGTGCTTGTTTGGACTATATGATGCGTTGAACTTTTTGTTTAATTATTATTGTAGAGTTTTTGTTTTGTTATTATTTTGTTTTAAATTATAGGGTAGTAATTGTTTCTGTGTGTTGAGTAATGTGTTTTAGTTAGTTAGGATTGAACTTATTTCAGTGTCTTTTGAAAAGTTGAAAATCTTGCTAGTTTTAGTTTTAAACTTTAATTTCAGAAAACTCCTACCCTATAATTTTCTTTTATCTTGTTAGTGTGTTTGTTTTTATGTTTAGACTGTGAAATAAAAGTTAGTGTGTTTGTTTGTTTTTATGTCTGTACCCACTACTTAGAAGTCTAATGAATCTCTAAATGTTGAATTAAAATGAAAATGATAGAAAATTGATCAAAGATTAATTTTACTATTGTTGTTAGTTTTGTACTTGTATAATTAGGGTATAATAATTAATGTAAGCAAGTTATTTCAATTTTAGTTTCTGCTTATATATATCTACTGCTAAACTGTTTACTCATGTTAAAATTTAGGTTTGGGAGAAAGAAAAATATTTTCAAATCTTGAATTTTATTCTCAAATGTGCTACAAGTGATTTTGATTTGAAAAAAAAAGATCATGTATATGATGTTATATTAGCGAAGTAAAATTTGATTATAGAAATGAATAAGAAAATTTAGTTAAAATTCATAGTAATGAAAAAAAAACTTTTGGTTAAAAGTTTTTAGTGTAGAAAATGCTAAATATAGTGTAACTATCTATAGTAAGAAAAACAGTATTTTTGAAAAATTTAGAAATTTAGTCTTTTGTTTTTAAAACTTAAATTTTTTCAAAACTATTATTATATTTATAAATTAAAGATTTATTTCACGACATTGCTTTAGGAAAGGAGAAGTGAAATTCAAAACCATTAAAGACCTATCCATATATAGTAATCATTGTCTGAAAATGAAAAAGAAAAGAAAAAAGAAAGAAAAAGAAAAAGAAAAAAAAACAAAAAAAGAAAAAAAAGAAATAAAATAAGGGAGGAGAAGCTTGAGGATTAGTGTCTAATCAAAATTTGGTTCCACATTTGATCTTTTTAAATTATATGACTTGAGAAATTCTTAAATATAAGGATATATTATAGTAAGTAAAATTATTCTTAATAAATTTTTTTTTAAGTGGAGATAATAAAAGGACTAAATTCTATATTTGGAAAATATACAATATTTCTGAATTAGATAAAAACTCTTATTTTCATATTCCTTAATAATAAAAATTTATAAACTTTAAGTTGGTCTCATTTACTAAATAGATTTTCTAAATTGGACTAATATATTTATAAATCTAAATTTTAGTAACTCCTAAAGAAACTCATATACATAATCATAATTATTTAGTTTTTAAAGATTGAAGTGTCACTTGAGGACAAGTAATATTTTAAGTTTCGGTGATTTTGATACAATAAAAATATATAGTGTTTTGAGACACATTTTTATACTTATTTTTGAGATATTGCACTTTAATAGAAGGTATTTGTGTGTTTTCCTTTCAGGTACAAGTAAAAAGTTGAAAAATACTAGAGTGAAAAATGATCAAATTTGGAGCAAAAATGTAAAAATGGTGCAAAAGTGTTTTGGCGCCTAAGCGTCAGTGAAACAGAGAAGGCCATGCCTATGTGCCAGTGACACCTCGATTAAGTGCTAGAGGCAATTATTTGACGGTTTAATTCATTTTTCTAAATTTTTAAGGGACATTTGACACACCTATTGGCTAAAGAGGGTTGTTATGACCAATAGAAACAAAAATATGATTAAAATACTTGTGAAAGGAGGCATCACTTGGAGATTACATTAAATTTGGACACATTTAGAAGAGTTTCTAAGGCACCTTTTGGAAATTTACAAAAGAAGGAAGTTGATACTTTTAGAAGTGTGCTTGAAAGGGGGAGTCGAGAGAAGTTTGTTTGGAGAGATTTTCAGGCACTACAAATTTACTTTATACTTTTTCTTTTTAGTTTTATTGTGAGAGTTAAGAGTGTTGTAAGAGCGATTTGTTTGGAATTCTGCAGTTTGAAATTCTAGTTTATAAGAGCTTGTGAGTGTTAAGTTACGTTGGATTTCCTTAGTTTTTGAAATCAACTTATTGTGTTTGTTTTTAGTATTTTATTGTTTAGTTTTCAGCATTAGGTGTTGTTGGTGTGATTTCGACATTAAATTTATGTGTGATTTCAAAATACTTCTTTGTAATTGTTTGGATTTATATATAAACAATTGAAGTTGTTTGTTGTTTGTGAAAATTTGAGGTTAATAAATTACTTAATAATTAAAATTAAAGATAATTTAAATTGATTAGAATATGGAGTGCTTTGGTGTATAATGCTTTTTCAAAAAAAAGTTGAAAAATTAAATTTTGAGCATAGACGCCTAGGCTCCAAAACCGACACTTAGGCGCCAAATCGGATGGATCGTTAAATTTGTGAAAATGAACAGCGCAAGCCATTTTTCTACTTAGTTTCATCTTCAACCTTACGAGTGGGGGCAAATAACAAACTAGGGCTTCCAAATACTCAGATTTAAGGCCATTTTGGGGCTATAAATTCTTCAATTTTATCTTCTCTTGGTAAGAGCTTCACTTGAACTAAGAAATTTTTTATTTTCACATTGGATTTCTCCTACAATATGGGAAAACCAAAAATTTTAGGTTTTGGAGAAATTTAGTGAAGAATCCATGGTGTGAGGTTTCTTTGCCATGATTTTGATTTTAGGAGTTTACTTTATCTTTATAGCAAATTTATGTGGAACTATTTTGAATTTTTTAGAACTCTATGGCTCCTAAAATGAGGAAGATGAAGGGAGAGGAGGCTTGTGACATGAAGATATTTGTAAACATCAAGGCCCAACATCATTATAACAGTTAATTCATGTCAAGAAAGCTTAATCAAGAACGAGCATTTTACAATCCTGACAGTCTTATCGAGGGATTGATTGTGGGGCGAAATTTGGAAACATTCTGCAGTTTCACTATTGTAGCAGTTGTTTCGATCGTTCGGGAGTTCTATGCAAACCTATTGCTAGCTATGGATGATCAAGTTTATGTTCGAGGTAAGAATGTTGAATTTACCCCCAAAGGCCAAAATCAAATGGATATGATGCTTCACCAAGGCCAATTAATGGTTTATTTTGATGTATAGGAATGTTATCAAGATTTTGCAACATTAATTGGGGCCAATTGACTAGGCTATNCATTTTGTATTTAGGCCATAATCAAATGGATTTGAAACTTCACCAAAGTCAATTGGATGTTGATTTTGATGTCTACGAATTTAATAAAGATTTTTAAACATTAATTGTGGCCAATTTACTAGGCTATGGGTTCAATTTAGTGAGATTAGGTCTTATGGTCAAAATTGGGGCTTTGACCCAAATCAAAATTGGGCTAAAAAAATGGACCAATTGAGCTTGGATTTGGTTTAATTTGGTCATATCAAAAGTAAATTTGACGTTAGGATTGGATATAGGCTCAATTGAGATCAAATTGATGGACGTTTGTGTTGGATTTGGGGAAATTTGGGTCTTTAAAGGGAAATTTGGGGATTTTGATTAAAGATGTTCAAATTGCACAAATTGGGTCATGTGGTAATTAAGAGAAATAAAATTGGGTCATGTGGAAGGGTATTTTGGTAATTTGGGGGTGTTTTAGGGGTAAAAGGCCAAGTTGGGTATTTTGGTAGATTTGAGGTACCAAACGTCACGAATAAGCCATGGACCAATGGAAACCCCATTTTTGGTCCTTTGCATAGTGGTCTTCGCTAAACCATAGCCTTATGGCTAGTAAGTTTAAGGGACCATCTATATGAGTATCCCAAAAGATCAAGGGATCTAGGCTAGAAATTTGAGTTCAGGTTTGNGATTTTGGGGACTTAGCCAATTTGGGGCTAAATTTGGGAATTTTGGGTTTAGGCTAAAATCCAATGGATTTGAGACTTCACCAAGGTCAATTGATGGTTGATTTTGATGTATAAGATTGTTATAAAGATTTTGCAACATTAATTGAGGCCAATTGACTAGGCTATGAGTTCAATTTGGTGTCATAAAGATTTTGAAACATTAATTGAGGCCAATTGACTAGGCTATGGGTTCAATTTGGTGAGAGTGTCATATGGTCAAAATTGGGGTTTTAACCCAAATCAGAATTGGGTTCAAATCATGGACCAATTGAGCTTGGATTTGGTTTAATTTGATCATATAAAAATTGAATTTGAGTTTAGGATTGAAATTGAAGTCAATTGATTTCAAATTGATGGACATTTGAATTTGATTTACGGGAGTTTGGTTAAAGGTGGTCAAATTGGCCAAATTGGGTCATTTGGTAGTTGAGAGAAATGAAATTGGGAATATTTAGGATNAGTTTGAGACTTCACAAAAACCAAATTATGGTTGATTTTGATGTATAGGAATGTTATAAATATTTTTCAACATTAATTGAGGCCAATTGACTAGGCTNTCAAGTTCAATTGATAGTTGATTTTGATGTATATGAATGTTATCAAGATTTTTCAACATCAATTGGGGCCAATTGACTGATGGTTGACTTTGATGTATAGGAATGTTATAAAGATTTTGCAACATTAATTGAGGCCAATTGACTAGGCTAATTTCAATTTGGTGAGATCAAGTCATATGGTCAAAATTGGGGTTTTGACCCAAATCAAAATTGAGCTCAAATCNGAACGTTATAAAGATTTTTCAACATTAATTGAGGCCAATTGACTAGGCTATGGGTTCAATTTGGTGGTCATAAAGATTTTGAAACATTAATTGAGGCCAATTGACTAGGCTATGGGTTCAATTTGGTGAGAGATAAAGATTTTACAACATTAATTGAGGCCAATTAACTAGGCTATGGGTTCAATTTGGTGAGATTAGGTCATATGGGTGAAAATTGGGTTTGACTCAAATCAAAATTGGGTTCAAATCATGGACTTGTTGAGCTTGAATTTGGTTTAGTTTGGTCATATCAAAAGTGAATTTGAGTTCAGGATTGGAATTGGGGTCAATTGAGTTCAAATTGGTGGACATTTGAGTTGGATTTGGGGAAATTTGAGTCTTTAAAAGGCAATTTGTGGATTTTAGTTAAAGATGGTCAAATTGGCCAATTTGGGTCATGGAGTAGTTAAGAGAAATAAAATTAGGAATATTTGGGATTTATTGGGATTTTCTGGGAATTTTTTGAATTTTTGGGATTTTGAGTTAAGGANGATTGGGCTCAAATAATGGACCAATTGAGCTTGGATTTGGTTTAATTTGATCATACAAAAAAGTAATTTGAGTTTAGGATTGAAATTGAGGTCAATTGAGGTCCAATTGATGGACATTTGAATTGAATTTGGGGAATTTGGGCTCTTAAAGGCAAATTTGGGGGTTTTGGTTAAATATGGTCAAATTGGCCAAATTGGGTCTTGTGTTAGTTGAGAGAAATGAGATTGGAAATATTTGGGATTTATTGGGATTTTCTAGGAATTTTTGATATTTTTGGAATTTTGGGTCTAAGAGGGGTATTTTGGTAATTTGGGGTGTTTTAGGGGTAAAAGGCCAAGATGGGTATTTTGGTAGAGTTGAGGTACCAATCATCACCAACAAGCCATGGACCAATGGAAACCCCATTTTGGGTCCTCTACATAGTGGTCTTAGCCAAACCATAACCCTAGGGCTAGTAGGCTTAGGGGGCCATCTACATGAGTATCCCAAAAGATCAAGGGAACTATGCTAGAAATTTGAGTTTAGGGTTGTGAGTGAATGTGGGTGTATATGAGTGTAAATAAGTGTAGTGAGTGTAGTGACTGCCTCATCTCCAGACTAACACCCAGGGTTAACCTTAAGGTCCAGCAGTCCTAAGGGTGACTCATCTTGAGTTTCCCCCATAGTGACCCTACCTACTAAGTGCTAGAGGTTATGACCAATATGTGGAACTTCAAGTTGAGTAAAAAAGAGGGTAAAATTTCTAATGGTGAGGGTTCCATGTTTAGTTTTCTAAGAATAATCAATAGGAAAATCTTATAGCTAGACCTTAGGCTACTAAAAGGGAAAAACTAAACCTCAACCAAAAGTGAGGTCAACCGGTCGATAAAATGATGCTAAGTGGATTCAACAAAAAGGAATAAAGAGCTCTTAGATCGATTACATTACTTATGAAAGTTGGAGAATTAGTAACAACCGCTAAATTTTATATCATCTACGTCGAGACATCTTCCCATGCTCTACTGGGTCGATTATAGATTCACGAGCACAACATGGTTTCATAATCTCTGTACCAGTGCATTTAGTACTACATGGATGGACAAGAACATTGCATCAAGGGAGATTTACAACCTTTTTCAGCATGAAGTTGGCATTCACGAAGATGCCACCTACTATGCGCCTCCAAAGAAAATTGTCTTCTCTTGTGAAGTTGTGATGAATAAAGGTGAAGATACAGAAGAATTACAATGGCAGGGCTATTCAGCTACGCTTCAACAATCTTCCACCGCTCTTTTGCAATGAGTTGGTGGGGGTTCTATTAGTTCGTGCACCGGAGGTCGAGGCCAGGGACGTGGATGAGCAAAAGCTGATTTAATTGTTGAACGGACTAGGTCGGCCATCAACATTGATGAAGAAGAAAGTCATGAAAATGAAATAATGATGACAAGATAGAAGAAACCACAGAACAAGATATCTTTAGAAGACACAAAGAAAAGCGAATATGAGACAATGTATGATTGGATAAACCACTATGTGAACAATATGACCCTTATTATAATTCTCCCTCAAAAGGTCGAGATTTTAGAGGTCAAGGAGGTTCTTAACGTTGGTTCAAAGATGAACAAATTTTATCATTCTTCTACTTCTACTAATCTTAAAAATCATGTAAATTTGGATGAGGATCCTAATGAATTAATGGAATTGCCTTTTGATTACTTTTTGCCTTGTGTACAAAATTTAATTCATGAGGGGTATTTGCCAAAAGATAAATTACAACTTTTTGAAAAATTTTGGAATGTTAAAAGTCAAACTCCTAAATCAAAAGAGGGTCCAGTTTGGTACAGTTGGACCAGTCGATAATTCAAAATTTTTCATGATTGTTACTATTGAATCAAAAGAGGATTGCCTCCATGTGGAGGATGACTCTACTAATCAGCTATTAGAAGTTGCTCCGCCAGAATTTGAGGAAATTAAGTTAACTGTTGATGAATTGAAAAAAATTAACCTCGAAATGGAAGAGCAGTCTCAACCTGCAATTATAAGTTCTCTACTTAATGATGAAGAATCTTTAGATTTGATCAAACTGTTAACAGAATTCAAAGATTACTTTGCATGGAGTTATGATGAAATGTCAGGACTGTCAGTAGAAGTTGTAGTTCATAAACTTGGAATGGATAAGGATATGACCCAGTAAAACAAGCCCCCAAAATAATATGCCTCGAAATAAAGAACAAGTCATTGTCGGGGTGAAGAAATTAATAGACGCTAACTTTGTAAGAGATGAGCAATACCCCACATGGTTAACTAACATTGTGCCAGTTAAAAAGAAAATGGACAAATCTGTATTTGTGTCGACTTCAGGGATTTGAATATAGCATATCCAAAGGACGAATTTCCATTATCAATACCAGAAATGATGGTGGATATCGCATCAATGCATGAAATTTTCTCTTTCATGGACGGATCGTTGTGGTACAACCAAATCAAGATATCTCTCGAAGATGCTCACTTACAGCATTCAAAACACTGATCGGAATTTTCTGCTACATAGTGATGTCGTTTGGGTTGAAGAATGCAGGAGCGACATACCAATGAGCTATAACGAAGATTTTTGTGATCTCATTCACAACCAAGTGGAGTGTTACGTGGATAATTTGGTCATCAAAAGTAAATAGAAAATAGATCATTTGTATGATTTGAGGATCGTGTTCGAACGATTATGACAATATGATCTTAAGATGAATCTCTTAAAGTATGCTTTTGGCGTTACCTCCAGAAAGTTTCTAGGGTTCGTTATCTGTCATCAGGGAATCAAGATCGACCCGGATAAGAATAAAGCTATCTTGAAAATGCCTCCTCCCAAAACCTTAAAACAACTACGTTCCTTTCAAGGTAAGTTAGCATATCTGAGATGCTTTATTTCTAATCTCTCAGGTAGGTGTCAGCCTTTCTCGACATTAGTTAAAAAGGACACCAAATTCATTTGAGAAGAGAAATGCCAGTGGGCTTTCAAGAACATTAAGCAATATTTAATAACACCTCCCGTTTTGGCAGCCCCTATCCCTGGTAAACCTTTAATACTTTATACCGCGACCTTTGATGACTCTCTTAGAGCCCTCTTAGCTCAATTTAATGATGAGGGTAAAGGAAACGCACTCTACTACTTAAGTCATCTTCTAATACTAACAGAGATAAGGTATCCACCTATTGAGAAGCATTGTCTAGCTTTAATTTTTGTTGCCCAAAAGCTCAGACATTACATGCTTTTTCATAAAATTACCCTTATTTCCAAAGTTAATCTATTGCAATATATGTTAACATGACCAACACTCCCTGGATGTCTAGTAAGATTGTCGATGATTTTGTTGCAATTTGATATAACTTTTATTCCCCTCCATGCTATCAAGGGACGAATTTTAGCAAATTTTCTCACTGCACACCCATAATGACAAATTACCAGATGAACATGTACTACAAATGGAATTCTCTAGTTTGCAAAATTGAGAGATTTACTTTGATGGAGGTTCATCAACCAAAAAAGACAAAGGATCAGGAACAGTTATACTAGGTAAAGCAGGAATTGGTTTGATCTTCATCACGCCAGATAAGGGCATGCTGAGATTCTCTTACTGCCTGATAGAGCCATGTACCAACAACGAAGCAGAATATGGAGCGCTAATCAATGGGTTGGAATTGGCAATCTTGATAGATATAACAGACATTGCCATCTATGGTGACTCACAACTCATCATCCAACCAGTCGTTGGACAATACAAGATTTTGAAGCCAAGGTTAGTAGAATATCACCTGTACACCTTGAAGCTACTATAATAGATCCCTAATGTAACTTTTTACCAGATTCCTCAGAGAGATAATGCCCATATCAATGCCTTAGAAAAACTTGCAAAAGAATTGGTTGTCCCCTGGAGGATTCCATTAAGATTATTGTACAAGGGAGATAGGTTGTCTTATATTGACCTAAAAAATCTACATAAGCTCAGAAAAGAAGAAATAATAATTATAGTTGTTGATATCAACAAAGATTAGCATAAGCCATTAATAGAATATTTGCATACTGGAAAGCTGTCAGAAGACAAGTCGGCAACACATCACATCACAAGAAGGGCTATGTCGTACGCTTTAGTGGGTGATGTCCTCTACAGAAGATAATTCAATCAAATGGGGCTACGATGTTTAAGCAGAGCCGAAGCATAGACTTTTGTCAAAGAAATACATGTTGGATTATGTGGCGCTCACTAGTCAGGACCAAAGATGAAAATGAAGGTCAAGAGACTCAGATATCATTGGCTGACAATGATGTCCAACTTCATGGATACAATCAGAAGATGTCACTAGTGCCAAGTGCATGGGGTGTTCTTGCACCAATCTCTGAATGTGCTACACCCAACCATTGCTCCGTAGCCATTTGAGTGTTGGGGCACAGACATAATAGGTATGATAGACCCTCCATCCTCTAAGGGACACAGATTCATTGTCGCAACCACGAATTACCTTTCTAAATGGGTAAAGGCAGTGTCGTTATGAGAGATTACAACACGATATGTCCTTCAATTTTTCAAAAGCCAAGTTGTCTGTTGTTTTGAAGTCCCGCACAGAATAATTTTTGATAATGGAACAGCCTTCAAGAGCACAAAAATCAACAATTTTGCGAAGCGGCGCGGGATTGACTGAAGATACTCTACGATCTACTATCCCAGGGCAAATGGCCTGGTGGAGGCCTTCAACAAGACATTGGTACAGATTTTGAAGAAAACACTAGATGAAACAAAAGAGATTGGCACCCCCTTCCAAAGATGAAACACATATACTCTACTCCACCAAACTCTTGAAGTTCCTTTGAATCTCTTCTCTTTTACCACACTCTCAAAATAAACTAAAAACAAAAAGGATAAAGTAATTTTTTTTGGTGCTTGAAAATCTCTCCAAAACTATCTCTTCAAACTCTTTATAACACTTCTTCTAACTCTTTTCAGAACTTTCAAGCACCCCCTTCAAATGTCTTAACTTCCTTCTTTTATAAATCTCCAAAATGTGTTCACATTCGATGAATTCTCCAAAGGATGCCTCCTTTCACAATTATTTTAATAATATTTTCATTCTTAGTGGTTATAACCACCCTCTTAAGCCAATAGGTGCCTCAAATACCTCTTCAAAATTTGGCCAAATGAAGAAAATCGTCAAATAACTACCTTTGGCACTTAAGCGCGAGGCCTCTGGCGTTTAGGTGCAGCCTTCTCCGTTTCATCGGCGCTTAAGCGTCGGATCTGACGCTTAGGCACCAAAACACTTTAGCACAATTATCATATTTTTACTTCAAATTTGATCCTTCTTCACTCCTTTAAGCATTTTTCACTTTTTTACTTGTACCTGAAACAAAAACACAAAAAACCTTCCATTAAAGTGTAATATCTCAAAAATAGGTATAAAAATATGTCTAAAAATACTATATATTTTAGGTGTAACATTTTCCCAAACTGATTATTTTGTACCATTTGGATAACGGCAGGTTTAGGCTCAAATGAATTGACAACTACAATAGGGTTTTATATACTCAAATGAATTTCATCTGTTGTATGATTAACATAATCTCTTAAAGGTTTCTCATGATGTTAATTATCATTCTCAGAATTACTTAAGTTGCAAGTCATTTTATTCAAGTTATCTATCTTTTCTTATTGTTTTTGAATTTTTCTAATTGTTCCTTCTAACTTTGAATCATAAGGTATTAAACCTACCGATCTTAAACTACGTATAAACAAACACAATAAGCATTAAAAATAAACAAACACACTAAAATATAAAAATATTTAATTAAACTACAAATAGTTTTCAGTTCAAATAAAATGTTATCAATTATAAAGTAATTTACCATTACTCCCCGACAACGGTGCCAAAAACTTGGTGCATGATTGCCTGACACTAATAATAAATATGCAAATTAATCCCAATAAAAACAAATTTTGTAAAATTATTTTATCTTTTAAAATATCTAAACTACCAAAACCAGAATAATAACGTAAGTATACACATCACTCAACTAATAAATGACTCTAATGGAGTCCTAAGTATTAATCACACAGAGAGTTGGAAATTCTTATGGCTATAACATCATCGAACTATAAAACTTAAGTGAGTAAATCAAATCTAAAGTAAATTTAATGAGCGCCAAATGAAATGCAGTTAAAAGAACTAAATTAATTAAACTAATTGCTAAACTTCAAAAGTAAACTTATAAAGACTAAACAGAGTTTTGAAATAAAGAATTCAAATTTAAGAAAGCATCCTTCCCCTTATAATGAGTTTATGGAATGTGGTAAAATTAAAATAATTGAAAAATACATATGAAATTGTATTGTGCCAGATAGGAGAAATCCTATTCTTTACCCTCTAAGAGTGCATAAAGAACATTGACTAATCCAGAGTTTGGTCCCAAATCGGTGGTTAGGTTGAGAGGATACTGGCTCTCACTTCTCCCTCACCTAAGGGCAAACAATCTCACTTCAATTTCAAAGCAGCTGGACAAAATTGGGGATTTTAATCCCTCATCTTAAAATCTCCAATTATGCGCCCATCAAAGTATATTTTCCTATTTATTTTCACGCAACCTCATGGATTACATTCTCACCCACGAAATTGAATGTGACTCTTAAATTGTTGTGTAAAGCATAGCTCTTTCGGATCATATGTTTTTCAACAAATTTTAACCTTTCAATTAGTCACATCAAAAAGTAAATGAAGATCAGAGTTTGAATCATCACAATTTATTGACATTTAAAACCTTATAAAAAAAACTAATTCTCCAAAAAACCACATCTCAATGTAGAGAGAAAGATAAAGATGATTGCTCAAAATTCATGAGAAGGATACGACAAAACACATATTTCATATATAAAAACAAGTTTACAAAACAAATAAATAAAAGAACACAACTTATCTCACACTCCTTCCCAAGAAAATCCCTAGAAGCTCCCTTCAAGAACTTTATCTCTTTACAATCACACTCAATTCTCTCTTAGAAGTGTAATGAAGAAGAAATTTCTCACCTTCTCTTCTCTCTCGGGCCAAACTCTCTCTCTCTCTCTCTCTCATGCCCCCCTCTTCAAGTTCTCCTCTCTCTCTCAAAGTTCTCCTCTCTCGAAGTTCTCTTAATTAGAGGCCAATTAGAATTTAAAATTCCCTCTAATTTTTCCACCAAAATTCACACCTTTTTTCACCAAGAGAAAAGTCCTTTCATTAAAGAGACATTTATCTTCATTAGAGAGCCTTCAAAAGTGTCTAGATGCATTAAACCACTTCATGGGACGTCTGAAATGTTTGAAGCCTTCAAAATCAGCTCAAAAATTGCCACAAATAGACTTACTCCATCATAATTTATCTCTAGTGCTTCTGGTGCTAGTTTGGCGCCAGACTAATGAAGTATGCGTTGTTTTCTAGATTTTGGTGCCACTTGATGGAGTCCATGCTATTTTTGAATACAAGCATTTCAAGCGTCAATCTGGCACCTCTTGCACCGTTTCTTTGTAAACGGGTGGCTTTAGTGCTAGTTTTTGGTGCCTCTAGTGCCAGAATCATCAAATTCTTCATTTAGGCTCCAAATTTTATCATTTTTGCTACTTTTTGCTCCAAATGTCTAAAATTGCTATACCTACAACAAAAAAATGCAAATACCCTTCTTTAAAGTTTAATATCATCAAAATAATCACAGAATGTAACATAAAATAGAATATTATTTTTGTCTATCAACTCTCTTAGCATTTTTTCTCAATACCGACATTCAACATCTTTGAGAGATGGTATAAGACTTCCTTCGGTGGAGTATGACATCCACTCTCTTTTTAACTATTTGATGCAAGGCCTTCCAGACATAGAGTTATGACTTTCTTTTAGCTCATCCTACGGGAAAGGACATAAGTCTCTTAACATTCCTTCTCAATACCAACATTCGACATCTTTGAGAGGTGGTATAAGACCTCCTTCGATGGAATAAGGCATCCACTCTCTCTCTCTCTTCTTATCGTAAGTAAGACCTTCTTGACACAAGGTTATGGCTTTCATTTAGCTTTTTTTTATATGATGAAAGTATCTTAGCATTCCTTCCCAAATTAGAATTTCAACATCTTTGAGAGATGGTATAAGACCTTCTTCAATGGAGTATGACATCCACTCTCTCTTGCTATCGGATATAAGACCTTCCTGACACGGAATCATGGCCTTTCTTTAGCTTTCCTTTTTGGGATAGGATATAAGTCTCTTAGCATTCCTTCCCAAAATTAACATTTGACATCTTTGAGAGAATGTATAAAACCTTCTTTGATGGAATATGACATCCACTCTTATTATTGTTATTGGATATATAACCTTCCTGACATGGAATCATGGCCTTCCTTTAGCTCTTCTTTTGGGATGGGATATAAGTCTCTCAACATTCCTTCCCAAAGCCAACATTCGAAATTTTTTAGCATTGGTATAAAACCTCCTTCAATGGAGTATTTCATCCATTTTTTTCTTTAACTATTGGATGTAGAGCCTCCATGACAAATAACTTTGGCTTTTTTATAGCTTACATGTTTCCTCCCCTCTTTAATGAGTTATTTGTAAGTCCTGACATCCTTTTCCCTAACAGACTTTAAAAGCTGAATGATAAACTTGCTGACAATGAATAATTGCATTCTTCTTTAAAGCCAATGACAAATTGATAATTTTGCGTGTTATGTTGATCATTTCGATCAACGTAAATATGTGTGTCATACTTATTTAGTATTCCACCATATTTGGGTCCCATTTGTTGACCTCACTTCTGTGAGGATCTATTCGAAACTGACATCCATGATCAGGGCATATCCTGAACCACCCAAATCAACTAAGTATCCCAGGGATTCTTTAGCAAGCCCTAAGAACACTATGATCATCAAATCCATTTTGGGGAAAATGTCTACTAACATTGACTCCTTAAACCAATCAGGGGCCCCTAAACCCTAAACTTTGAACAAAACTCTAATTTATCGTCTTTTGACCTCAAAATTAAGTGACACCTTGGACAAGCTAAGTCATTAATTGTTAGTCCTAATTTGAACCATTATTGACCATTTGGTCAACCTTGGGCCCAATGGTCATCACATTAACTATTTGGTCAACCATGGACACAATAATCACCACATTGACCATTTGGCCAACCTCGGACCCAATGGTCACCATATTGACCACTTGGTCAACCATGGACCCTAATATCACCATATTGACTATGTAATTGGCCGAACCACCATATGGTCAAGACATCACCATATGGTCAGCCCTACACCACCATGGTTAACCCTAGACCGCCATAGTCAACACTATACCATCATGGTCAATTCATGGTCTTATGGTTAAATTTTTTGTTCTCTTAATTAATTAACTATTTACTTTATTAAAAGAATGAAATTAACACCTCTTAAGCCTAAGCTAGTATCCTAAAATCATGGCCCAATCTCATCTATCAAAGCCCAAGCCCGTGGAAGCCCAAACTTAAGGCCCATCCTTTATAGGTTTACCCATGACCCAAAGCCATCCATCACTATAGGGTTGATCCATTAACCTTATTTAAAATCTAAGGAGCTACCATTTTTTATTAAGACCAAAAGCCATCATGAAGTGGAGGGTATATGGCACCTTACTCAAATTCCGCATCACACCCATTGAACATAGGTGGAGTAGCTAAGCCAGCTCTATGCCATGTTGTTTACCGACCTCACTACCCCTCCAATAATAAGGAAATCCTACCATAAGCCACCTTCATCACCATACTTGAGCTCATGATGAGCCCACCATAGAAATGGCAAAATTTCTATCCACAATCGAAATTCAGTCACCTTAGCCTCTCTGAACCTCCTTTAGCCACATCCACCCTTCTCCAATCAAGCAAAATCTCGGTCATGGCCTCTAATGCCTATTTAAAAGCCATACCTGAGAGCTCCTCACAAGAAAAAGAGGAGACAAGAGAGAGCCCCCAAACCTTATTACACTCAACAAAGAAAACTTTCCTCATCCATAGAACAATCAAACCCCCATAATTTCAGCCCTTGAAATCCATCAGAAAGGCCCAATTCCATACCTGAAAATTAGGACCAATTTTCAAGTTGACATAAACTTTTTTGAAATTCCAATGTAAACCTCCCAGAAGCATCCTTGAGCGACATGAAGAAGAATCCAATCAAAATTGGCCTTCCCTATAGGCTTTAACTCATTCCTTTGTGAAAATGAAACACCATTTCACTAAGAACATACATTGGCCCAATTTTACTTTAAATTGGATTAAGGAGGAGCTTCACAAGGACCAAACGACTGTTCTTATCAAGCTCAATAGAGGCTACATCTCTTGAGACCAGGGATGGGCCTTAACTCAAAAAACTGTGCTCGATTTGAAACTTTATGAAGAAAACCATTACACCATGCTTACATAACCGTATGGATTTGTTCGTCTTACTTTGATAAAGATTTTGAAAAAAACCTCATGAGATTCTATGGAGAATCGAGGGAGATATTGTGGTCTAATCACAAATGACACTCGGTTTAATGTTCCATGGGGACGATGACCCGATGTCGCCCATTTCATTGTATTGGAAATGACGACTAGGATTAGATTAAACCAACGAACCGCGGAGGGAAGGACATCAGATCGAGGCCACCACAGATGCTCGTGTGGAAAGTACTATGAATCAAACGCTGCCATGTGAGATTTCGACCAATCCGAGAATTCCGTGGCACCGCGTCAAATTAAGAAAAAAGTTTAGATTTTCTTATTTAAATAAATTTTAAAAATCTTTAAAAATGCATATCTTTGAAAGGAAAAATTGTAAAAATAAAACAAAAATACACCTGGACTCAGCAAAGCAAGGAGAAAATAACAAAATTAAAATTGAGATAATAAATTATATTTAATTTTTAAATAATAAATTAATCTCTCGAGTAATTTAATTATTAAAATTTAATTATAAACAAAAAAATTACAAAATTTACAGGGATTAAACCTTTCATCCTATGGATCATTCCGTGCTTTTTTCAAGGTTAAGAAAAATCCCTAAAATGAAATTTACCAAATTTTGTAATTATTTTTGAAAATAATTATTAAAAAAATCAGAAAATTGAAAATTAAAATTGGATTTATTTAGAAAATCCTTGGAGATTAATCTAATTGCTAAAACCGACATTTCAATCTATTTAAGGGTTTAAAATGACAAATTAAACCTTTAGGGTTTAGTTTCTAAATTCAAAATTTGCAATTAAACCCAAGAATGCAAATTTGGATTACATGACTTAGATTGAGCTGATTGACACATGAAATTAGGTTAGATTTTAAGTCCAATTAGTTAGACTTAGCCAAACCCTAAAATTTGAATCTAGGTCATCCTAGACCCCTAATTAGGTTTAAACCCAATTAGACTTAATCAAATCCTTAAGCCCTACAACATCGGGCTTAAGCAAACCTTAAACCTAATTAGGTCTAAACCCCATTAAACCTAATCAAATTCTTAAGTCTTACTTATATTAGACTTGAGTACATATTAAAATTTAATTAGGTTTAACCCTAATTAGACATAATTAAACATGTTATGCCTTACTTACATTAGGCTTAACTTACCTTTAAACCTTAATTAGGTCAATCCCTAATTAGACCTAATTAAAATTGTTAAGCCTTACTTACATTATGCATAACTAACTTTTAATCCTTAATCATGTCTAACCCTAATTAGACCTAATTAGACTTGTTAAGCCTTACATACATTAGGCTTAATTAACTTTTAAACCTTAAATAGTTCTAACCTTAATTAGACCTAATTAAACCTATAAAGCCTGACTTAAATTAGGCCTAACTAACCTTTAAACCTTAATTAGGTCTAACCCTGATATACCTAATTAAATCTGTTAAGCCTTACTTACATAAGGGGCTGTTTGGCAATCGATGAGATTTGACTTCGTCGGATCTAATAAATCTTGTAAATACTAATTTAATAAATCATGATAGGGTTAAATCCGAAAAAGTGTTTTATATTGGATTCAATAAATCCAGTATAATCTTATCAAATATATTGACAACTTCACAATTTAAAGTTTTTAATTTTCTTAAAATAATCATAATTAAACTTTCATTATTTTATTATTATGATAAAAGTTAAAAATTAAATTTAATTATATTTAATTTAAATTTTATTTCTAGTCATACAAATTAATTATTAAATATTTACAAAATTAATTAACTATTTATAAAAAAATTATTAAACTAATTATTTACGGGGCAATAATTTAATATTTACAAATAATTATTAGGTAATTTTTAATTATATTATTACCGATTTTCTACAAATTTATTAAATAAATTAAAATTCACTATGTGTTTTATTTTTACTAATTAATTATTAAATATTTACATATTAATTTATATAATTATAGTTTTATTATTTATTAATAAATTAAATTAATAGAATTAATTTAAATTAAAGAAATGGCACAAACCTCGTTATACGTCCCTGCTCTCGACCTCCCGGTCCCTTACCTTCAGCCCGAAACCCTCGTCTATGTTCGCACTGCTTTCCGGGCTTCGCTCAAAACCATCGCCTTCGTGACCGAACGTTTGCGATACAGTTGCCAATAGGATCGCGGCGTGCGGAGCTCACTGAAACTACCATCCTACCTGAATCTGTCGATGAACTTCATTTTGTCCAAACTGACCGTCTGGCAAGATTCAACCTAATTCCAGGTTAAATCCTAGTCTAAATCCACTGTCAGACAGCCCATTAATACCTCAGGATTTGAAGGCAGCTCTTTGATACGACTAAACATGGGTATCATTGAGAAAATTAAGGAAATTGAAGCCGAAATGGCTCGAACTCAGAAAAATAAAGCTACAGGTTCGATTATATTCTTATTGATGTGGTTTTTATATTGATTATCGATACACTTTCCCATGTTAGCCGATGAGATGCAGGAACTACAATTAGATTGACGTCACTGACATTATTAGCCTTATCACTATTATTTAATTTATGTTTATCTTTCCTTTTGTTAATCCCTGCACTTGAATTCTTAAATGATGCTATATCACTCTCTGACACACGTAAATTCATGTATTGGCACGGAATAAGAAGTGGCCAGCCTTTAATGAATAGAAGTCTTCGGCGGAGTAATGTTGGGAGAACTCAAGCTCAGAGAAGTACTCCCGCTTAATAACTCACACGCTCTCGGCTTGGTGGGAGAACTCAAGCTGGATTCTTTTTAAGTTGACTAATGTACTAGGATGTGTGGACTACTAGCAATACACTAGGATGCAGTGATTCCTTAAAAATAATGGATATTTATATTCAATTTGATTAGTATTTGGTTGTATTAATTGGCTTAAATTGTTGCTCATTGAATAAAGATTATTATTTCAATATATCATCACAAGTGAAGGAACATCCAGCATAGCTAGCATTATTGGAGTTTTTTTATTTGTTTAATATATTATTGGTTTGTTGTTAATGTCGACGGATCTTGTTGCCCATTTGTCTGTACCTGTCCAGTAAGTTTCTGGGATTGCTTCATCCACTCCGCCAATTCTTGACATTGCTTATTTCTTTTTTGTGTATTATTAAATGTATCAGATATTCAAATTCAAATGTTTAAATCATTTTTAATTAATTTTTTCCTTTTAATTGTTTCTATATTGGAAATTATTTTTACTGCTTGTGGGAAATTTTTGGATTAGATCCTTATTTATGATTAGTTTGTACTCCATAATCCTTGAAGTATTAAATCAATGACGTCTTTCACATATTCTATATTGTATCGATGCTACTCTTTTCGCTCTTCTTTGTATTTTTCCTCATTTGTCCTCCTGCTTGTTCTTGTTCCCAACAGTCTTATCCATCCCATCTAACCCTTCTCATCGCTAGCAATAGAGGAAGCAATGAGCAGTCCAACCGAAGAGCATCTCTATCACTCGGTTGTCCTCAAGTTCGAAGTCACTAAAAATCAAACAACATATGAAGCACTAATAGTCGATCTACGCCTAACTCTCGAAATGAGTGTCTGATATTTGCTAGTAAAGTTAGTTTTGCAATTGGTGGTAAATCAAGTCAATGGAGAATTCAATGCCAAGGAAGAGATGATGTTAAAATACCTGAACAAGGAAAAAGTGGAGATTGGGAAGTTCACAGATTTCAAGATCGAGCACGGTAGTCGGGAAGAAAATCAAATAGGGGACCTTTTATCAAAGGACATTTGCTTTGGAAATGGGAAGCCCAAAGGCTTTTCCAGCCGATCATTGAGGAACTTGAGGCCATGAAGATGGAAGCTGAAAGCATAAAAAGTTGGATGGATCCCTTTATACAATATCCCCAGTGAGAAACTACCATATTTGCCCTAAAGGAGGAGTTGAGGTGGTGACCGAGCTGGCAGATGTTCAGGCAACTAGCTCAATCTCCCGGGTTCAAGCGAAAGAAGAGAGTGTAGAAAAGTTTTAGTTTGGGGGGTGTGCATTGTACTCGAGTTTGTAAGTCGGGGTATTATGTTGCCCGAGTTGGCTGAAGACCCTTATGTAAATTATTTTTTGTCATAAATTAAAATATAATTTTTACCAATTTTCAAAACTTTTCATCATCAAGTTTTCTCGATTATCATTGTGATTTGATGTGGATTTTCGAAGTTCGAGGTACAGATTCGAGGCGTTTCAACTTCCCTAGATACCCTATATATATGGTTAAATGGGAAAATGGAGTTGCACTCTTTCATTTTCCTCTTCTCCTTCACTTTGGTTGGTTTTCTTTCCGAGCTTTCATGGCCTCCAAGTATTCTCCCTAACTGTTTGGTTCAGTGCCTGCGACCGAACGTTCGATATTGCATCGTTCGATGCTTATCTTTGGGATGAAACTTGTTTATATGACACAAGCGTCGTGCTTGAGCAGATAGAACCTGAGGTACGTGCGACTGACTACTTAAGAGATGACTTGATTTTCTGCCAGGACTAGTTCTGGTGGGGACTCTGATTGTCCTATCCATAAATTCGGTCGATAGTTAACCATTATGTAGTCATTCCCACCCATATCAAGCCAAACTCAATTGCTTTAGTGATGATGTTTGTTATTTACTTGCTTTAGATGGAGATTCTATGGTCCCGAGAGCTGTTCTCCCACATGTTTTCCTTCAGAGGACCCGGATGGATATGTTGTCTTTGGCTCAACCTGGAAATTCTTCCTGCTTGACTTGGAGAACAATATAAAGGATTGGAAGCTTCGATACCTCTTGGGCGCTTGTGAAACTTGGGGTATTGCTACTAGGCCGACTGGAGGGCCTTATAAGTAAAAGAAGGGTCTCCCACCATGGCTTCAGGGACTCAGGCTAGCTATCATTGACAAGCATATGTTGGTGATTCAGTTTACCAATCCTATGGCAGTTAACTGGGTGTTAAACTCTGCCAACTTTGCCTAATGGCTCCTTAGTTGTTGGTCGCCTCTAATGAAGCGGAGGAAAAATAGTAATTTGAGATGGTTGCTCGACTGTAGAGAAAAGAGCCGAGGAAGAAGAAGGAAGGCGACACTTCTTCACAGAGAGAGGCCAGGGAAAGGATGACAGACCAACAGGCAGGATAGCCTCAGGTTTAAAATTAATCAATTTTGTCTCCAAAGCCTTGGTTGCTATTCAAAACAAAGTCACTGGAGAGTTAATACTGATCAAACGGAAACATCTTTTGATGGTCTTAGGGGGTTTGAGGGACCACCATCAAGAGGAGTTAACTCCATCCAGCCTTGGATCAGAGGTTGAGGATTCCTCTGTGCACCTTTCAATACAGGAAGCTTCCCGACTGTCATCCTCTTTTTACTGAAAGAGGGGAAGCCAAACGGCCCTCTCTGTGATTCCCAACAACGCTAGTCGATCTTTTTGAGGCATTAAGACTTGAAGAATGATCCGGAGAAGAGGAACTTGTATCGGCTGAAGAGGCAGAGCACCGACAGAAAGGCAAGACCCCAACTCTAGATTCTCATACTTCTCTCGCCTCCGAAGAAACGAAAGGGGGACAAAGATTGCTGGAGTCTGTTACAAGAGAAACGTCCAAAAATTTTTTTCAATTCGGACTCTAGTTTAATATTAATAAACATCGAATGGGATGGTTTCCTCAAAGATTGCCGAATATGCCTTGACCATCGCATATGTTCTTTGGCCTGCGGGCCTTAAGAAGTTCTTGAATAACCTCTGACTCGTGGAGATATGCCATAAGGTCGATCGATTTCAATTGTTCAATCTTGTCGCCATGCATCACCTGTTTTCCCTTTTTATGAATACTAGGGATATGGTCTTGAAGGCCGAGGCAAAAGCAAAAGTGTTCAATGAGCAAGCAAGAGCTGCAACAAATCAGGCGAATGAGGCAGGCTCAGCTGGAGGGTGCTGAGGCAGAATTGGAGATAGCATCTGAGTGGTGTCTTCCATCCAAGATGAAAATGTTGAACTATCAGAGCGGATGGCTACAATGAAGACGATCGAAGAGTTTCTTGACACTCAAGATCACTTGGAAGAGGATAGGAGGGTGACAACGACCATTTCGTTAGAGTTGAGATGATTGATCCCAAATACTCTGATCTTTAATGAGTTCAAGAAACTCTTCGATGCTACTTCGGCGTCGAAACACCAAGAGGAGTCTGAGGTTGATAACTTGGTGGACGACGAATCGTCCATCACTCAACCCGATGACTTCTAGGCTTGCTTCTTTTTTAAAATACATGTAATGGAATGAATATACATGATTTTTTTTTCATGCATGTAAATGAATGATTAAATGAATGAAATGCGACCTCTCGGTC
>JXCR01135257.1:12292-34762 GCA_002079205.1 Phalaenopsis hybrid cultivar
ATCATTCAAAAGAAATACTTTTGATTAAAATTTGGAAATCAACTCTTTTGTGAGTGATCAAAGAAACCAAATACAAGTGTATATCATGATCAATATCTTTCAAATTGTAAGTATCATAATCGAAAAGTTACCACATGATGGAGTAGAAGAGCACGAGTTTTTAATAAGTTAGGAATATAAATCACCATTTGAGGACACATGCTTATATTAAAGAAGTCTTTCAAACTTTCCCTAGATCATGAAATATAATTTATAGACTTAACTCTTCAAAGAAGAGATCTATTGGGATTTCAATGCTACTATCATCACCTAGAGACGTCCTTTTCATTCCCGTAATGCATGCCTCAGCCTCCTTTACAAAAATTTTTGGTGTCATAGCGCCTAAAAGACTTTAATTAGCAATGTAGCCCTAACTAGTGCCTATCCATCATATGTTGTTATCACATGCAAAATTGTATGTAATGGATCTTTTAATTATCAATACATGTGTGACCCGATAAATCAAATCAATGTAGCAGTGCTAACCCCTGGCTTTATGGCACTCCATCAATTCCATTGATGCTTAATCACATTACAGGTGTAGCCTAAAATTAGTTTATTATGTTTGACCAAGCCTTACCTCAGCTTCATTATACCGATACCAAGCACCACAATGCCACATTAATCATATCATGAGAACATTTTGTAACTAGCAAAAAATTGGACTATTGGCTTACGCAATTTGACCATGTTAAAGGATAGCACAGTGTTGCTGCATATCAGAGTTACAACACTGAAACCCTTATAAATGGTGTTCAGAGGTGAAAAAATGTTTGTTTGTTCCATGAATCTATTTCTACAAGCTCCCCTCCCTCACACTCTTCTTCTTCTTAGATTCGTGAAAGGAAGATGTCACCAAGAGGATTGAAGGGGAAGACGTTGGCGTTGAGTACCTATGACGCCTGTCTTATTATTAGCACCAAAGCACAAGATATGCATGAAGAAGTCCTTAAAAATTGTAAGCTCATTACAAAGCGTGATTTCTCTAGNTCAGAAGCGATTGTAGTTGGGAATGGTTGTCGAGACTTTTGTACACAGTCTTCATAATGCCTCATGGCATGATGTTCTACATGATGCACTACTTCGCAAATACCTTATTACCCCATGATGTAGGAAATTACTTTGGACATTTCTTCATCACTCCTCAAAATAAGTCTTGATTATATATATAAAATCGTTAAAAAGAGTAGAGGGAGGTCTATGGTGGTTGACAGTCTTTGGTGACTGGTGTTCAACGATTGTCGGCAGCTATAGAAGTGAGCCACATTCCTTGAAGATGTAGAACACCAGACTTTGGCTCTTCCTCCAAGTTCTGGTCTTTCACTTGCTCATGGTCTAGGTCCTCTGTCAAAAGGGCGTAGGGTTCCATTTATACAGTCTGGAAAAAAGCTCCATACAAATAAGNTCAAATGAAATACTTTCTATTAAAATTTGGAAATAAACTCTTTTGTGAGTGATCAAAGAAACCAAATACAAGTGTATATCATGATCAATGTCTTTCAAATTGTAAGTATCATAATCGAATAGTTACCACATGATGGAATAGAAGAGCACGAGTTTTTAATAAGTTAGGAATATAAATCACCATTTGAGGACACATACATATATTAAAGAAGTTTTTCAAACTTTCCCTATATCATGAAATATAATTTATAGACTTAACTCTTCAAAGAAGATATCTATTGGGATTTCAATGCTACTTGCATCACCTAGAGATGTCCTTTTCATTCCCGTAATGCATGCCTCAGCCTCCTTTATAAAAAAATTTTGGTGTCATAGCGCCTAAAAGACTTTAATTAGCAATATAGCCCTAACTAGTGTCTATGCATCATACTTTGTTATCACATGCAAAAATTGTATGTAATAGATCTTTTATTTATCAATACCTGTGTGACTCGATAAATCAAATCAATGTAGCAGTGCTAACCCCTGGCTTTATGGCACTCCATCAATTCCATTGATGCTTAATTACATTACAGGTGTGACCTAAAATTAGTTGATTATGTTTGACCAAGAATTACCTCAGCTCCATTATACCGATACCAAGCACCACGATGCCACATTAATCATATCATGAGAACATTCTGTAACTGGCAAAAAATTGGACTATTGGCTTAGCAATTTGACCATGTCAAAGGATAGCTCAGTGGTGTTGCATATCAGAGTTACAACACTGAAACCCTTATAAACGGTGTTCAGAGATGAAAAAATTTTTGTTTGTTCCATGAATCTATTTCTACAAGCTCCCCTCCCTCACACTCTTCTTCTTCTTAGATTCGTGAAAGGAAGATGTCACCAAGAGGATTGAAGGGGAAGACGTTGGCGTTGGGTACCTATGACGCCCGTCTTATTATTAGCACCAAAGCACAAGATATGCATGAAGAAGTCCTTAAAAATTGTAAGCTCATTACAAAGCGTGATTTCTCTAGCCCGGGGAGCTTAGTAGAGCAAATAATTTTTTAAAAAATTGAGCTCCATTTGTAGCTGAGCCTGGTAAAGCCGTAATCCCGACGGCCCATGAGTTCCTGGCCAATGCCCATGAACACATGGATCACGAAAATTAGGCCCCTTTAAATCACTTTAACATTAACTTTGTATAGTGTTGAAGTCTCCAAGAACACAAAATTAATATAAGCATTCTCTTTTAGGAAGAACCCGAAATAAAAATCTCAGACATTTTGAATTAGAAGAAGCATATCATGATTAGAAAGTATGCTCGAAAGTCTTTAAGAACAAACTCATAGGTAACATGTCCATTTAAGAATGACTAAAAGTGCAAGTGAGAATGTTAGAAAAATAAATATTAGAACTTAGAAAATTGAACAGTAATCCTACACCACAATTTTCACCACATCAAGTGACACANAGGAGCTTAGTAGAGCAAATAATTTTAAACAAATTGACCTCCATTTGTAGTTGAGCTTGGTAAAGTCGTAATCCCGATGGCCCACGAGTTCCTGGCCAATGCCCATGAACACATGGATCATGGAAATTAGGCCCCTTTAAATCACTTTAACATTAACTTGGTATAGTGTTGAAGTCTCCAAGAACACAAAATTAATTGAAGCATTCTCTTTTAGGAAGAACTCGCAAATAAAAATCTCAGACATTTTGATCTAGAAGAAGCATATCATGATTAGAGAGTATGCTTGAAAGTCTTTAAGAACAAACCCATATGTAACATGTCCATTTAGGAATGACTAAAAGTGCAAGTGAGAATGTTAGAAAATAAATATTAGAACTTAGAAAATTGGACAGTAATCCTACACCACAATTTTCACCACATCAAGTGACACATATAGAAGCATACTCTTTTAGGAAGAATAAGTTTAAATCCAAAAAAAATTATGCATGCATTTCCTAAAAATTCATAATTTTCATGCAGAATGGTTAAACATATTGCATCATTATGCCTACATAGACCTCACATGAACACATCATGAAAATGAAAAAGGAAAAAAAATCCTTAAATTCATCAGAACAACCATTCTCTCATTTCTCTTATAAGGGATCAAATAATCTAGGTTCCTAAAATTACTAGCTAATTTTATGTGATATAATGCATCCACATTAGAAACAATAAAGGTATTTGGTATTTACATAACTGTTGCTCGGGTTATATGACTAGTGATAAAAACACATTCTTTGCATTGGATTCTAAAATATGTGGAAAAGTGATGCTTGGTGATTATACCACACAAAAGTTACTAACTTAGGTAATTTTGGCAAGAAAATAGTTCTTAATTTCTTGGCAATGTCTTATTAGTTGATGGTTTAAAACATTGCTTGTTATGTATTAATCAATTCTTAAAAATATCAGAGGAGCATTTACTTACATGCCACCAAATTTCTTTGTATTTAAGTATATATCTAACATCAAAACTCTATTTTTTTACATTAAGACCAAAAGTCTAGTTTTTCATGTATAGATTTTAACTTGGAAAAAAAAGTGATATACGGATTTTATGTACAGATAAGGTGCCATAAATATCATAATTTTAACTAAAGAAATAACATATACCTTCTCGTACATTAGATAAGGTGACATATATATATATATNGTGACACATATAGAAGCATACCCTTTTAGGAAGAATAAGTTTAAATCCAAAAAACAAAAATGCATGCATTTCCTAAAAAAATCATAATTTTCATTCAAAATAGTTAAACATATTGCATCATTATGCCTACATAGACCTCACATGAACACATCATTAAAATGAAAAAGGAAAAAAAAATCCTTAAATTCATCAGTGATGCTTGGTGATCATACCACACAAAAGTAACTAACTTAGGTAATTTTGGCAAGAAAATAGTTCTTAAGTATTGAAAATGTCTTATTAGTTGATGGTTTAAAACATTGCTTGTTATGTATTAATCAATTCTTAGAATATCAAAGGAGCATTTACTTAAATGCCGCCCAATTTCTTTATATTTAATTATATATCTAACACCAAAACTCTATTTTTTCACATAAAAAATTCCATGATTTTAACTTAGAAAAAAAAAGTGATATTTTATGTATAGATAAGGTTCCATAAATATCATAATTTTAACTAAAAAAATAAAATATACCTTCTCATACATTAGATAAGATATATATAAAAAAATATTTGATATGCAAATACACAAGAATTGAGTGATATTTATATGAACAATTCCAAATAAGGCATAGATAACAAAAATATTTAGGGATAATTACATACCGATCAATCAGAACATTAATATTCACAAATTAAACAGCCAAGTGATTTTTTGTAAACTATGAAACCAATATATTTATATGTCCCACAACCAAACTAATGAGAAAATATTTGCGTACATAAGATGTACGCAGCGCTGCGTACATCAGGGGTTATTCAGGGGGTACAGGGAAGTTATATTCGGGTTATATCCCCTGTAACCTCTGTGTAATTCCGTTGTAACCTCCGTGTAACTTATTTGTACCCATGAAATTACATAAGCGCGGAACGCATTTATAGGTTACAGGGAGGTTACATGGAGGTTACAGGGGAGTTAACCCCGATATAACCCCCTGTACCCCCTGAATAGCCCCTGGACGTACGCAGCGCTGCGTACGTCTTATGTACGCAAATATTTTCTCAAACTAATGAGAACTAGATAAAAATGAAAAATATGGGTTAGAGTTTTACCATAAGTTTTGATATTTGAGTGAGAATTTGAAAAATAGAAGATCGAGAGTGACTAATTTATAATTAATAAATTTTGCGTGATATCTATGTAATTGCCCTCAAATTCTGTTATTAACAATTCTTTCCAACTTACAAACCACGTGTTGTAGATGACATAAATTCAGATTGGTGATATTTTGATAGTATTATGATGATACTGATATTGCAATGCAATACCAACAAAATGCAACCACTCTATGTGTGGTGTCCGTACTCAATAATTGCCTCCTAAACGCAGACCACCACACCTACAATCCGATCTAGCCGGAGCGCGCGGCACCGTTGATCCCGGCGGCGGCATAAGAGCGGTTCCGCTCCAAGATCTGTTTCTGTAACTGGAGAATCAACCGCTCCTCATATTTCTTCCTCGACGGACCCCCAACCAGTCCCACGTACTCATTCTGGCCATTGCCGTACCAGAGCTTGCCGGCGAAACCCAGCATCGCGCGCACGTAACCTTGCCGGATTTGGGCGAAAATCCTCTTCGGACAAAAGTCTCGTATGATCTTCAGCTTCGGAGATACCTTAATCCTCCACCCGCCTCCCAGCTTCACTTTTCTCTTATTCGATCGCCGGCCGCTGCGATCGAGCTTCTTATAGGCCCTGTGATTCCAGTAACCCTTCAGGCCTCTGTTGAGCTCCTGCGCTTCGCCGATTGTCTCCATTGGTTCTCAGTTTGTAATACTTTCTCTAAGAATCAATGGATAATCTGAGATTTCTGCTGAAAATTGCTCTTTTCTGAAACTTGGGGACTGAGAGGTTAGGGATCTGATGGTGGAGGGAAGAAGGATGAAGGTAGGGTTTTAAGCTGCGCGCGAGAGGGATATTTACCAAAAGATCATAACAAACTTTGCTATTTACAAATTAAGCATTTTTTAACTACTAAATCCATACATTTAAAAGAAAAATATTAGTTGCGCGAAAAATATTCAGAATAATGTGGGAGAATATTCGATCGGGCCGCGTCACACGTTTTCAGTCATATTTTAGGTCTCAGCTTTCCACTTGTCAGATTGAGACTGTACTCTGCATGTAGCTCTATATGTGGAGTACTGATGTAATAATTTTTCAATGGGGGAGAGAAAGACGGTGTTTGATTTGTAAATAATAATATTTTAGGTGACGTGAATGTAATACCCCCTATTTTTTATTTTTAATTTATAAAAAAATGAGTATTTACATACATACCACATAATTCTTATTTTTTTACTTAATCTGGTAGTTAAATTATTATGTTTACATATATAATATGCAAAAAGCTAACATCAAGACGAGGATATTGTGGTCATTAACTTTATTAAATGTGGCATGCATCCCTCATGTTTAGATTGATGAGCAAAATATTATATGTATAAATAATAAATGTTTAGATCTAAGATATGTAGCTGTGATATTTATGTAGATTTTATAGGAAGAAATATATTATGATTTTTTTTTAATTTTATTTTTTTTATTTGGGGCATTTATTTTATATATATATATATATATATATACATATATATATATATACATATATATATATATANATTAATTCCACCGAAATCTATCATATCTCAAAAAATATCGTGACTTTGACTTTTAAAGGTGAAGTGCGCCTTCACATTCATAGATAAGTTCAGGTATGTAAAATCTGAAGTTCAAATGTTAGAAATGTAAATACATGAAAATTGAGGGGGGTGTTTGTAAATATTTACCAAACAAATGGATACATACATCACACTACCCAAATGAAATTTAAAAAAAAAAAATACAAACACATTTAAATTATTCAATCTTCATCTTCTCCAATGTCTAAGATTTACAATTATATATTTTGTACATGCAATTTTAATTTAAGCTAGAAAGAAANAATATTTTTTTTGTCAATCAGAAGATGATGACAGCGATAATACAATCAAGTATATCCTATAAGTTCTACACTTCCATTTGGACTAATTGATTCAATTTGCATCAATTTTTCTAAATGATGGGGTTGCATGTTTCTTGTAAGCATAAATACCAATAATTATTAGGGATAATTACATATAGATCATCCAAAATATTGATATTATCAAATTAAACATCCAGGTGATTATTTTAAACTATGAAAGCAATATATTTACACGTTCCATCATCAAACTATTGAGAACTTAATAAAAATGAAAAATATGGGTTTGAGATTTACCATGAATTTTCATATTTGAGTGAGAATTTGAAAAATAGAAGAAAGAGAGTGATTGGTTTATAAATAATAAGTTTCGGGTGATTTGTATGTAATTGCCCTCAACTTCTGCTATTAAACAATTCTTTCCAACTTAGACATGTGCAGAGGACAAGATTCAGATTCATGATATTTTGATAGTATTGTGATGATATTGATATTGCAATGCAATACCAATAAAATGCAACTAATTGACATGAGGTGTCCACACTCAATAATTGCTCTCTAGATGCAGACCACCACAAACGAAAAAAATATTACGTGCAGATACAGATTCAAATTCGTTTTATTTTGATAGTATTATAATGATATTGATATTGATATTGCAATGCAATACCAATAAAATGCCACCAATCAACATGTGGTGTCCACACTCAATAATTGCTTCCTATACGCAGACCACAACACCTACAACCCGTTCTTGCCGGAGCGCGTGGCACCGGTGATCCCGGCTGCGGCGTAACGGCGGTTCCACTCCAAGATCTGTCTCTGTAACTGGAGAATCAACCGCTCATCGTTTTCCTTCCTCGACGGACCCCCAATCAGTCCCACGTACTCATTCTGGCCGTTGCCGTACCAGAGCTTGCCGGCGAAACCCAGCATCGCGCGCACGTAACCTTGCCGGATTTGGGCGAAAATTCTCTTCGGACGAAAGTCTTGTAAGACCTTCAGCTTCGGAGATACCTTAACCCTCCACTCGCCTCCCAGCTTCAATTTTCTCTTATTCGATCGCCGGCCGCTGCGATCGAGCATCTGATAGGCTCTCGGATTCCAGTAACCCTTCAGACCTCCGTTGAGCTCCTGCGCTTCGTCGATTTTCTCCATTGGTTCTCAGTTTGTAATAGCTTCTCTGAGAATCAATGGATTATCTGAGAGTTATGCTGAAAATTGCTCTTTTCTGGAGCTTGGGGACGGAGAAGTTGGGAATTTCATGGTGGAGGGGGAAAAGGATGAAGGCTGGGTTTTAAGCTGTGGGAGAGGGATAATTGCATAAAGACCATAACAAACTTTGCTATTTATAGCATTTTTTAACTATTAAATCCATACATTTAAAAGAAAAAAAAAAGAGTAGGAAGAAAGAAGTGGTTTGATTTGTAAATGATAATATTTGGGGTGACGTGAATGTAATCGCCCCTTTTTTTACTTTTAATCATGAAAATAATTTTAAAAAAAAATGGGTATTTACATGTATACCACAAAATTCTTGTGTATTTATTTAGAGTGTGTTTGGGACAGCTACAGCTTATTGAATAATCTGCTGATAAGTTAGATGCGATGACTATTACAAATTTTATTTTTTTTTGGAAAAGTCAGACCTTTGCCAGAAAGTTCCCAGGTGCGGTGTGAAAATGTTGTTTTCGGCGTTTTGAAAATGCATAAGCTACCAAAACGCAGTTTTCCAAACAAGTCCGGTGTGTTTTCAAAATGTCACCACACCAAATAAGTTGTCCCAAACACACCCTTAATCTCGTGGTTAAATTATTATGTTTACATATATAATATGCAAAAAACTAACATCAGGATGAGGGTATTGTGGTCATTAAGTTTTTTAAATGTTGCATGCATCTTTCATGCATAGTAGTTGTGATATTTATGTAGATTTTCTTGAGAAATAAATGCTTTCTTTTTTTTTTTTTTTCTTATCATAGCCGGTGAAGGCCACCATTAAAAATCATTAAATTTGGAAGGAATATACTATGATTTTTTTTTTTAATTTTAATTGTTTTATTTGGGGCATTTATATACATACCGCCAAATTATTATGTATTTATATATGTAACATCAAAACTTTATTTTTTTTTTATATTAATTCCACCCAAATCCATCATATCACTAAAAATATCATCACTTTGACTTTTAAAATGTCAGACATGTAAATACATGAAAATTGAGGGGAATGTATGTAAATCTTCCTCTCTCTCTCTCTCTCTTTTTTTTTTTTTTTTTTTTTTTTTTTTTTTTTTTTTTTTTTTTTTTTTTTTTTTTTNGAGGCTTGGTTCGTGTTCAGTGTGTTTGAAATTAATTATATTTCAAATTCACTCATATTAGAAATTGGCTGGTGAACGGTGTGCTCGTGTTCCGTTATAAATAGACCCTTTGGAATTAATAAACATATTACAATAATAGATATTTAAATAGATACATACATATATTTGAGGAAAAAATATAGTACTTTTAACATTTGTTTACAATATTTAGAGAATAAATATGATGCATTGATATAATTTTACAATCAATAATTTAACTAAATTACAAATGTACCATCCAATATNAGAAAAGTTAATTATAGATGACTAATTAATCCAACAACTTCATCTGGAAAACTTCCTCTTGTTGGATTATCATATTGCTCTTGCAAAATCGCTTAAATAGTTTTCACCTCTTACAATCATTTCTTCACCATTCTCGACATAATTTTTGTGTTTCTATTGATAATCTCTACTCATCTGAGTTGTCCATTTCTCCAAGTACTTATGATACAGCGGAGGTTCCCATGTAGTGATATTTAATAGTACTTCATTTTTTGTGAAGAAAGATTTTTCATTTGGACTTCACTTTCTTGAAGTTCTAAGCAATTAATTTTCATGATCATAGATGTTTACAGGCCAGCTTAGGGGATGATCTATTTTATATTCCTTCGGAATATGGTTGTTATTCGGGTAGTAATGTTGGATTGACCGAACATTAGGATTTTTTTGAATGATTATAAGTTGAAATTGCTTCAACTTGTCTAATATAAATCTTTCCAATACTATAAACTGAATCATCCAAAATCCTTTTCATTAATTCAACATCTAACCGTGGTTCATTCATCTGCCACCCTTGATTATCCTTATGTTTCCCTTGTCATCAATAGAAAAGACATCATTGAGTTTTATCTATTCTATTTTCTTATAATGTTATTCTAATTCATTGATAGACTTTCAATGACTAATAATCCTAACACAGAAGAAAACATAATAGGATGTTCAACAGGACTTACTTCATCCTCATCCTAAAACAGGTCAACATACTTCATATTAATATCATTCACGATATCATTATAATCCTCAAGATCAATACTCATTAGCCCTATGTTTAATTCATCATCTTCCTTATTTTGAATCCTATAGATATACTCTTATCAGGATTTTGAAATGTAATTTATTTTTGTGGGAGCTAATATATAAGGTTCTTCTCTTAGAGGAGATATATTTCATTCCAGACTAGCAAATGACTAAGAATTTACTTCTTTTGTAAGTATAAACATAATACCATTGGAGGTTATGACACCAATGATTTTTTTTTCCATTTTGATTCTAAATTTGTTTTTAATATTGATTCATAGTATTCTCTAAGAATGTGACACAAATTACCACCCTGAAAAGTTTCGTAACCCTTATTTTGAATTATGACTTCTACATGTTTTTCAAAAGCAGATATAGTCATGGTGATGTCAGGGATAATATAAGTAATACCAATGTTATCGTTCATGTCAATCTCTATGATACCTATTATATATTTATTGGGAGTACTAAATGTAGATTCATCAGGAATACGCAACACTTTGCCTCCAATTTTCTTTCTAACAAGCCTTATGATTCCAAACATTACCAAACCAAGTTGAATGTAAGTGTGATTTTTTTCGTTTTTCCTTAGTTCAGAGGCTGCTTCAGAGGTAATCAAATTCTTGATAATACAAGTTTTGTCAAGGCAATTTAAAGGGACCTTTTACATGATGTTTAAACAAACCTGTAGAACTATCAAGCTAGCAAGCAGTTATTGAACATGATTGACTAGACATAGATGGTCTAGTAGATATTGTATTTGAAGTTCCACTAAATAGAATTATGTTTCTCTCCATTGTAGGCAAGAAAATGATAACTTTTTCAATTATTAAGAGCTTCTTAAGAAATTTTACCTAATGACACTCTTAATTTTGGAAGTAATTCTATCCAACTCACTTTCAACTTTGGTATTCATAAGAATGTTGTGAGCTAGATTATGGATGACTCTCTGAAGCATGCTAACACGATGATGGAGATGGCTTAACACCGCTAAGATAGTATTTTTTAGTCGTACAATACCTCTATCAGGTTTGGAAGTAACTCCTACAAGTTCAAATAAACTTTCCTTACTCTTATTGCTAGCAAACTCATTTGAAAGTGAAACAATAGGCAAACTCAAGTCTTTTATTTTTCAGCTCACTGGACATCCATTGCACTGAGGCTCCTTTAATTCTTCAATAATCTTTTAACCATACAAAATTCTTTTTCACTTTTGGAATAATGATTTTCATGAATTCTCCATTTTTTGATAATATTTCAAGGATTCTAGAATGATTTAATTTTACTTTTTCAGCTTCAACCAAATGATGCAATTGGAATTCATGAGATGACTTAAAATAACTAACTTGATCTATAAATATTTTCAAGAGGCTATTGTTTTCACTGACTTTTGCAGATATAGAAAGAAAACTATTAAAAAATTTTAACCAATAAGGATACAAGTTATCAAAGAAGCTCGACAACATATTAACAATAGTAATCAATTCGGCTTGATCACTATGTTGGATGTGTTGGTAACTATCCCAAGAATATAAGCAAGATCAAGTATTTTTGTCAAAACAAATTTTTTGTTTGTTCTGATTTTTTGTTTTAAGGATAAAATAACTGATACGTTTCATGCACGTATGCAAAAAACCTAAAATAATTACCAATAACTATATCAATATAAAAAACTATGGTTGAAACCAAAAGCAAAAATACAAAGAAAATTATTTTTGCATTTTTTAAATAGTTTAAAAAATATAATACAGGATAATTATCCCGACCAACTGTAGTATAAAGTTTAAAAAAGTGCAATAAGCTTATAAAATAATAAGAAAAGAAGCGGACTTAGCAAGTTTGTTCTTTATTCTATAATCATTTTTATAAAAAGTCCCGTAGGAAATTTTATTCGACACAAAAACAATTACAAAAAACAGACAAGAGGTCCTCACTACACCCCACATACAACTCACAAAAAACACTAAACCAAAGAGACCTCCGCTTAAAAAAAATAAAAAATATAACTCACCCCATCCATAAACCCAGTAACAAAACAAACCAAACTACGATAAATCGTGCAAAATCACTAAATAAAGATCTCTAAGCAAGAATTTAAAAATACAAATAATATCTAGCTTGCACTACAAGAAGTCCAATTAGTAGTCTTGTACCCATCTCTTTTGGTATGAGACTAAGTGATATCCATATTCTTCAACAAAGCAAAAATTCTTCTCATTTATAATTGAACGCTCCAACAGAAATCCATCATTTTCTTGCAAAAATTCAATAAAATTAAAGAGCCCACATGCATATGAACATGTGAACAAACTGAAGCAAAATTTTCATATTCCACTACTCACCATCTCACAAATCATCAACATTAATATTAACATCATGAGGACCTCCATAAAAATTAGCTAAAGCACCATTACCCAACCAATCATTATACCGAAAAGAACGTTTTGCTTTACCAATATCCGAAAAAATAACACATCTCCCTCCAAGTAATAGAATCATAGTTGGAGACAGAAACCACAAGAGGATAAGCCTTGTTTCAATACATAGCATTCAAAATAGTATCCCAAATAGAATTACCCAAACGAAATCTATAACAAAGCTTCATAAAATTAATCCTCATAGTACCTTGAGTACTTATGAATCCCAAACCTCCTTTATCTAGAGGTTTACACAACTTATCCCACCTTTTCCAATAAATATTATGATAATCTATACCACCCCAAAGGAATTTGTTAAACAATTTCAATCTTTTATAAATGTCTGAAGGAACCTTCATAATTTGCATAGAGTAAAGAGGCAAAGAAGTAAGAATGTTTTTTAATAAACTTTCCACCAAAGTTAAGAAACATATTCTCCCAACATAAAATTCTTCGTTTTTAATTTTATCAATCAAACCAAAAAAAGATTATTCTTCTTCTTCCCCTTTTCTAGACAAAAACCTAAATTCCTCAAGGGAAGCTCCTCCTTGGCACATTTAGTGAAATCCATAATCCAGTTCTTCTTACTTGGAGAAATATGTTTGGAATAATCGAAGATACATTTAACAGTATTAAACATCGGACCAGTAGTTTTATGAAATGCATAATCACTTTCCAAACTAACTTAATAGATCTTTTACTAGCATCAGTAAGGAACACCAAATCATCATCATAGTTAAGATGGGAAATACCAATCATCCTCTATGTAAGTAGTTCAAAATTGGGTGCACATTAAACAGAGCATTTAAGCATCTAGAAATTTAATCAAAAGTAATGATAAACAAAATAGGAGATAAAGGATCACCCAATTTGATGCCACTCGAAGCCTTGAAAAAACCACAAGTCTTCCCATTAATCAACAAAGAATAATAATTATTCTCTATGACTCTGCTAATAAGATTGCAGAATTCATCATTGAAGCTCATGGAAACCAATAGCATGCAAAACATCAATCATGAATTTCCATCTAATAATATCATAGGCCTTTCTAATATCCATGTTGAAAATCACATTACCACTTCTACCCTTTTTATCAAGATCAAGTAAAAGTTTATGCAGAGTCAGAGCGTTATCACAAATTTTTCTGTGCTTCCCAAATATAGACTGATTAGAGCTGATGATATTATGTAAGAAAGTTTGTAATTTGTTCACTAAAATTTTTTAGACAATTTTGGATATCACAGTATTCAAACTGATTGGTCTAAGACCATCCCAAGAAGCAACATCCATATATTTAGGAATTAAAATAATATTAAAAGCTTTAAAGTATTTAGGAAGATCCATACCTCTAAAGAAATTCTGTACCACATTTACCACATCCAATTTAATAATATCCCAGCAGCTTTTGTAGAATTCCTCGGTAAACCCATCAAAACCTGTAATTCTGCCATCCTCCATCCCATGAATAATGACTTTAATTTCCTCCATAGAAAAAACCATAGTAAGATTCCTATCCACAACCGAAGAAGAGTCAGTATACAGGTCAATATTGATCTTAAAAAGCCTAACCCCATTACTCTTAAAAAACTTAAAAAGGAAAATATTGCCACCAGCTTCCAAAGAACTAGAACTGGTCAAAGTAACTCCATCACTACTCTTAATATTGTGGATCATATTATTTTTTCTCTTACTCTTAACACAAGCTTAATAATAAGGAGTATTTTTTATCACCATCCAAAAACTAAAGTTTAGCAGCTTTTTGAGCAAAAAAGCACCTTCCATAGCAATATCTTTGTTCAAACCATTTTGACTCTGCATCAAAACATCCTAACTAACATCATCATTACAATATTATGACTACAAACAATAAACTTTATTCTCTGTACTAGACACCACATTATGCAGATGGCCAAAAATCTCCAAATTACATTTTCTCAAATCTTTAGCAATCTTTTTTTTGCAACATCCAAACCTTAAAACCTGCATTATATCATATTAGTGTGTCAATTATCTGCAATAAACTGATTGAAAGAAGAATGAAAAACCCTCATATTCAAAAACCTGAATTGGTGCAAAGCTAGTTTAATACACTTCTTCACCTCAAGGAGTACAAGAGCATGATCAGAAGCAATAATAGCAAGATAATGAACCAAACTAATCTGAAAAACATCAGCCCAATATTCTTTAGCAACAAAATTATCAATCCTTTCAAACACATTACCACTGGTTCAAGAAAAAAGGCATTCTCTATACCCCAAATCAAACAAACTTGCAACAAACAAAGCCACAAAAAAATCAGCAATAACATTCATATTAGGAGTATTTCCTCCTTTCTTTTCCTAAGCAGAAGTAATCGGATTAAAATCACCTCCTACAAACCAAGAAACCCTTTCAGGTTTAATGGAGCATAATTGATTCCATAACTCCCATCTATCCTTTCCATCGCAACCAGCCTAAACTACAGTCACTAAGAAGATCACATAACCATAAAATTTCACATGAAGAAATTGGTCATGATCCACAAGAATCTCCACCTTAATGTCCTCTTTCAACATAAACCAAATCCTCTTGTTAACATTGGCATAACAATTAAAATTACTAATCACCTTCCTATACTTCTATTTATTATGAGGAGGAACAAGGTGTTCAAGAATGTTGAATATTCTTAAATTATACGATAGAATCAAATCGAATCAAAAGTTTGTTCTTTATTTAATATTTTAGAATCCAAAAGAACCGCTCAAATTCTGACAATATATATATATATATATATATATATATATATATATATATATATATATATATATATATATATATATNAACTATAAAAGAGGCTCAGATTGTACATTTGGAACTCTTTTGCACCCTACATGTGTGGTCAATATATAAGGATATTAGAGTCCATATCTCAAGCATCACCTTAAATTTTGGCCTTTGTTCTTGCAATACTCTATAATGGCTTGCATAAATGCATGCCTTTAATGTGCAGAGGTGTAAGAAATATAATTTTAGAGAACTTTAAACGATTCAAAGACAAGTATTGCGAAAACAATAATCACTAGCATCAATGATTTTTTATTTTAATGTTTATGACTATCCTAACTGGTTTCATGAACACATGTCACACATTATAAGGTATTGTGAATTTGTGATCATAAACTCACAATTTGAAATAATTATAAATAGTAATCATCATAGTCTCTTATTACATCTTGAAGAATATATATGAACCACTTAATAATCCATTTTCTCCCCCTTCTTACCAGTAGTGACATTTTTGATACATCTCCAGCAAATCTCATCATCTGGCATGAATCTCGAGGCATGACATTGATCTAGATACTGCATTTTGAGCAATAAATATTCAAACATCGATAAAAACTCATCCAGTCCTCCAATTTAAGCAAACTTATAATTAAAATGATCAACACGAGAGAAGAATCTAATATTACCTAAATTAGTCCAATCCGAGTCAAATTAATCTTAGATCAAGCCATTAAAACCACACTTGCTTTGTTTTTTTTTACATTATCTCTTTTCAGAAATATTTTTGGTTAAAACTTTTGATGTAAGCAGTTTTAAATTCTTGTCACCATGCAACCAAGCATACTCTGTATGAGCATAACTAAAAATGATAGGAATCGTAGCAGAATGATGAAAAATGGTAAGGTAATTTGAAGTAAGCATCAAATCTCCATTAAATTTCAAGAAGAAATTGAGTCCCAAAATAAGTTTGATAGAAGATTGTGAATCGGGAAACTCATAATGAATTAATATTTCTTCAATGTTATAACATTGGGACCAATTCTGATAATGAGTTCGGAGAAACAGATAACATTTTCTGATAATATGAATAAATTCAACACGAAACCATCGAGTTGAGATGTACGCCTAAATGTATCACTCAAAGTAATATGGTAGCTGGTACCAAATCAACAGAAATTGAATTATTAGTTGCTTTTGTATCAATGAAAGCAGAGAGAATGATTTCATAGTCATGATTATTTAATATAGCTAGAACTTGGACTTGATGAATTTTCTCGAGATTGTAGATGATGAGCAATCATTCTATTTCCAGTTCTATTTCAACACTATTGAGCACAAGATCAAGTGATTCTTGATTATCTTCATAGGTATTGATAAGGTTTTTGTCATTCAGATTGTTTTCCAATTGTCCTTATCATAACCTATGATCATTTCCATTTTTTCTTCAATGGAATTGAAATGTCGTTCAAGTATCCTAACTTTTTTTCAAGAAGTGGGTGTTTCATTTTGAAATCAGTTAAAACTTTAGGATAAAGAACATCATATTTTTCGTGGCCACATTTATAATATGTTTGAACATGACAATGCTTACGTTTATACCTTCTATGAATCGCTTGATACCAGTGGCAATACTCACAGTTTGTTTTGTCTTCGTTAAGACCTTAATTTAATTCAGGCATGTATTCCATATTCATGAATTGTTGATCCAATATATCTAAGGAGTCTTGAAGTATTAGGTTATTAAGGATATCGTTTATAAACTGGAAGTTCGCGTGTTCCTTTTCTTCAAGGGTATCATTTGAATTGATGATATTGATAGAATATGTATCTCAAATTTAGCAGCCCAAGTCTATTATATCCGTGTTGAAACACCCTTCTAATATGACAATTTCTTAATTTTTTTTTTTGGACAATTAGTAGCTAAGTGTTCTTCTTGAACGACAAAATAAGTTATCTTATGAGGATGTCATTTTAATTTTACACCTTCAAATACCCCTATCTTTGTTCAGGCATGATTTCTTGACAGAATTTTTTGTAAGGTAGTAAGTTTTCTTGAACGACTTTTTGAAATGTTTTCAATTTGGTTTGATAATCTTCTCATACTTGCTAAATCCATATTGTTTGGGCGTATAAATTTGGGAACATAAACTATATATTTGCTTCCTCAATTACTTCTAGATAGAGATATAGGTGCATTTCACTTTAAGTTTTTCAAAGAAGAATTGGACTCGCATGCCTATATTATCAAAGTGTGGGACATTATCTGAGTAATCCAAGATTGAAGTATCTCTTTCCCTAATTCTCTAAGCAATTTTGAAAATAGCCGCACCAAGTTTACTCGAGTAGTAATTTCTAGAGATAGAGGCTAAGGTTCTGAAGTCGTTTAGAAAGTTTTTGTTATACTTCTAGTTTCGGATCTAGATTTTCTTAAGGACTCTTGTCCCAACCCGCAATTACACAGATATTTATGTTCCCGAATATGGCCAAAATCTTGAACCAATAGCTTCTAGTGAGAACAAATGTAACATTATAAAATTTAGATTAATAGTTTTCTCACTAGGAGTGCTATGCAAATATATCTATCGTTTCAAGTAATATAGAGTTTTCTTTAAAAACTCAGTATGGATCCAATAGAGAAAATTAAAGGAAAGGTAAATTCGGGAATTTAACTATGAAAAACCTTTACTTAAGATTGTAGAATTTAATTAAAGTAATTCAAGTTATCTCAAATCCTCCACCAAACTCTTGAAGTTTCTTTGAATCTTTTATCTTTTACAACACTCTTAACTCTCACAATAAAACTAAAAACAAAAAAGATAAAGTAAATTTATGGTGCCTGAAAATCTCTCCAAACGTTCCTCCACAAACTTCTTCAAGATCTTCTCAAGACTCTCCCTTTTCAAGCACACTTCTAAATGTCTCAACTTCCTTCTTTTATAAATTTCCAAAAGGTGTCTTGGTAACTCTTCAAAATGTGTCCAAATTCGATGTATTCTCTAAAGGATGCCTCTTTTCACAAATCTTTTAATCATATTTTCGTTTCTAGTGGTCATAACCACCCTCTTTAGCCAATAAGTGCCTCAAATGTCCCTTCAGAATTCGGCGAAATGAATTAAACCTTCAAATAACCGCCTCTGGTGCTTAACCGCGGGACCTCTGGCGCTTAGGTGCGGCCTTCTCTATTTCACCAGCACTTAAGCGCCAGATCTAGCACTTAGGCGCCAAAACTCTTTTGCACCATTTTCATATTTTTGCTTCAAATGTGATCATTTTTCACTCATTTCTTTATTTTTTATATTTTTACTTGTACCTGCAAGAAAAACATACAAATACCTTCCATTAAAACGCAATATCTCAAAAATAAGTATAAAAATGTGTCTAAAAACACTATATATTTTAGGCGTATCACTGACCCCTACCTTCGTGGCACTCAATTGGTTTCATTGATGGTTAATTGCATTACAGGTGTAACCTAAAATTAGTTGACTATGTTTGACCAAGCCTTACCTCAGCCCCATTGCATCGAGACCAAGCACCACCAAGCCACATTAATCAATTCATGAGATCCTTTTGTAACGGGCAAAAAATTAGATTATTTGCTTACGCAATTTGACCATGTCAAAGGCTTGCACTGTGGCGCTGCATATCAGCGTTGCAACACTCAAAACCCTTATAAATAGTGTTCTAAGATGAAAAATTTTATGTTAGTTTCATGAATCTATTTCAATAATCTCCATCCCTCACACTCTTCTTCTTCTCAAATTCATGAAAGGAAGATGTCCCACAGAGGATTGAAGGGGAAGAGTTTGGCGTTGGGTACCTATGACGCATGTCTTATTGTTAGTACCAAAGCACAAGATGGGTATGAAGAAGCCCTTGAAAATTTTAAGCTCAATACAAAGCGTGATTTCTCTAGCCCGGGTAGCTCGGTAGAGCAAATAATTTTAAACTGAGTAAGCTCCATTTGTAGCTGAGCTTGGTAAAGTCGTAATACCGATGGTTCACGAGTTTCTAGTAAATGCCCATGAACACATGGATCATAAAAATTTTGTATGGGGAAATTTAGATCACTCTACCGTTAATTTTGTATAATGTTGAAGTCTTCAAGAACACAACACCTAAAGAAACATTATATTTATGAAGAGATTGCAAATAAAAATCTCATGCATTTTGATCTATAATAAACATATTATGATTTAGAAAGTATGTTTGAAAGTCTTTAAGATCAAACTCATAGGTTACATGCCAATTTAGGAATGACTAAAAGTGCAAGTGAGAATCTTAGAAAATAAATATTAGAACCTAGAAAATTGAGCACTAATCCTAAACTACAATTTTCACTACATCAAGTGACACTTATAGAAGGATGCTCTTTTACGAAGAATAACTTTAAATCCAAAAAAAAAAAATTATGCATGCATTTCCTAAAAACTCCTAACTTTCATGCGCAACAATTAGAAATATTGCATCATTATGTCTATATAGATCTCACACGAACACATCATTAAAATGAAAAGTAAGAAAAAAAAATCCTTAAATTCATCAGAACATGTATTCTCCTTTCCCTTAAAAGGGACCAAATGGTCTAGGTTCCTAAAATTACTAGCTAATTTTATGTGATAGAAAACATGCACATTAGAAACAATAAAGGTATTTGGTATTTAGATAACCGTTGCTCGGGTTACATGACTGGTGATAAAAATACATTCTTAGCATTGGATTCCAAAATATGTAGAAAAGTGATGCTTGGCTATTGTACCACTCAAAAGTAACTAGTTTAGCTAATTTTTAAAAGAAATAGTTCTTAATTATTGAAAATGTCTTATTAGTTGATGGTTTATAACATTGTTTGTTATGTATTAGTCAATTCATAAAAAGATCAAAGCAGCATTTACATACATGCCGCCCAATTTCTTTGTATATTAGTACATATCTAAGACCAAAACTCTATTTATTACATTTTTACCGCTCAAATCTTTTATATCACATAAAAAATTCCATTTTTTTTAACTTGAAATAAAACGAAATATTGATTTTCATGTATAAATAATGTGTCATAAAATGTCATAATTTTAACTAAGAAAATAAAATATACCTTCTCAAACATTAGATAAGATGACATATATGAATATATATAAAATAATATTTGATATGTAAATACATAGGAATAGGAATAAAGTGGTATTTATATGAACAATTTCTTAGTCAATCAAGAGGTGATGACAATCATAGTACAATTAGTGCATCCCACAAGTTCTACACTTCCATTAGGACCAATTGATTCAATTGGCATCAATTCCTCTAAATGATGAAAAAATATTACCTCAGGTCAGTACTCCAATGAGGGGGTACCACGTAGGCAATGGTCCCACCGTGGTGCCTACGTTGCACCCCCTCATTGGAGTATTGATGCATCAGTACTCCTGAGGTAATATTTTTTCCTAAATGATTGGGCTGCATATTTCTTGTATGCATAGATACCAACAATTATTATGAATAATTACATATAGATCATCCAAAATATTGATATTGACGAATTAAACAATCAAGTGCACTTTTTAAAACTATGAAACCGATGTATTAATTGCCCGCAACTTCTGTCATTAACAATTCTTTCCGACTTACAAACGAAAAAAAATTACGTGTAGATGACATAGATTCAGATTCATGGTATTTTGATAGTATTGTGATGGCAATAAAATGTCACCAATCAACATGTGGCGTCCGCACTCAATAATTGCTCCCTATACCCAGACCACCACACCTACAACCCGTTCTCGCCGGAGCGCGTGGCACCGGTGATCCCGGCGGCGGCGTAACGGCGGTTCCGCTCCAAGATCTGTTTCTGTAACTGGAGAATCAACCGCTCCTCATATTCCTTCCTCGACGGACCTCCAATCAGTCCCACGTACTCATTCTGGCCATTGCCGTACCAGAGCTTGCCGGCAAATCCCAACATCGCGCGCACGTAGCCTTGCCGGATTAGGGCAAAAATCCTATTCGGCCAAAACGCTTGTAAGATCTTCAGCTTCGGAGATACCTTAACCCTCCACCCGCCTCCCAGCTTCAATTTTCTCTTATTCGATCGCCGACCGCTGCGATCGAGCTTCTGATAGGCTCTCGGATTCCAGTAACCCTTCAGACCTCCGTTGATCTCCTGCGCTTCGTCGATTTTCTCCATTGGTTCTCAGTTTGTAATAGTTTCCCTGAGAATCAATGGATTATCTGAGAGTTATGCTGAAAATTGCTCTTTTCTGGAACTTGGGGACGGAGAAGTTAGAGGGATTTCATGGTGGAGGGGGGAAAGGATGAAGGCAGGGTTTTAAGCTGTGGGAGAGGGATAATTACATAAAGAGCATAGCAAACTTTGCTATTTATAACCATTAAATCCATACATTTAAAAGAAAAAATATGAGTAGGGAGAAAGAGGATGTTTAATTTGTAAATAATAATATTTTGGTGATGTTTAGGGCTGTCAAAAAAGCTCGTTGGTTGCGAACAGTTCGTGTTCGGTTCTTCAATGAGTTCGTGTTTGATTCGTTCGATAAGTAAACGAGACAAACGCGAACAAATTTTTTTCGTTCGGTTAGTTAAACGAACCAAACACGAACAGTGATGCGTTTGTTCGTGTTCGAATCGTTATTGTTTGAAATATAAAATAATATAAAATAATTATATATAAAAAATTTATTATATTTTAAAACATTAAATTTTATAAATTATAATATATAATAAAATAATAATAATAATATATTAATATAATATAGTAATAATATACTAATGTAGATATTGTATATTTAGATAATATA
>JXCR01135257.1:34780-46167 GCA_002079205.1 Phalaenopsis hybrid cultivar
TGTTCGGCTCGTTCGTTAAGAAACGAACACGAGCTTATTTCAAACAAACTAAATTTTGAACGAACCGAACACGAACACAAGCTTTGTTCGTTCGTGTTCGGTTCGTTTACACCCCTAGTGATGTTAATGTAACCGCTCTTTTTTTATTTTTAATCATGAAAATAATTTTTTTAAAAAATGGGTACTTACATGAAAAAACTATTACATCAAGACTCCACACGTACAGTTACTTGCGAAGACCAATGAAATTACACCATGAAGGTGATCGACACAAGAGAATATTTCCCTCGTGTTATTCAAGTGTTATTGTGTGTTATTCAGGTGTTATTGTGTGTTATTCAAGTATTATTAATGTGTTATTGTGTTATTATAACACCAAGAATATTCCCAAAAGATAATAATACCTGAATAAAACACAATAACCCCTGAATTACACAAAATGAATATTCTCTCGTGTTACCAGGTCGATCACTTCCACGGCGTAATTTCATTGGACTCTGCACGTAGCTCTACGTGTAATATTTTTTTTTATATTTACATGCACACCACAACTGGTAGTTAAATTATTATGTTTACGTATATAATATGCAAAAAAAACTAACATCACGACGAGGATATTGTGGTCATTAAGTTTATTAAATGCGGCATGCATCTTTCATGCATAGATTGATGAGCAAAGTAATATATGTATAAATTATAAATGTTTAGGTCTAAGATATCTAGCTGTGATAATTATGCAGATTTTCTTGGAATAAATATATTATGATTTTTTTTTAATTTTAATTGTTTTATTTGGAGCATTTATATACATACCACCAAATTCTTATATATATATATATATATATATATAATATTTAAGACTATAAAGAGGCTCAGATTGTACATTACGTATTTCAAACAAAATTTGAATATGATTCAAACTTGATATTGACTTCATTCAAACATCATTTGCACATTCTAACAAAATCATACTATGATTGTACAAAAATTTGAAAGATTTACATACATGCCCTCAATTCTTATGTATTTACACATGTAACACATGAACTTCAATTCTTACATACATACTAATGCATGCTGGAAAATTCGGCAGTAGAGTAATGAATTATCGTCTTAGCGCTGCACGAGGATTCAAAACACACTCAGATGAAAGAGAATCAACATGTGATGACACCATAAGTTTTTACTTGGAAAACACATAAAAGGAAAAAAACCACGGGTTTTGACCCAGTTAAAAAAAATTCACTATAAGTTGATGATTACAGATGCCCCCCTTGTCCCACAGATGGGAAAGGGTTACTAGATTTTCTAAGATACAACGTCGACTGACGGCTCTGGTTAGTGGTGTTCGATAATAGTTGATGACGGTTGGCGGTAATCGACGAAGGTTAGCGGTGATCGGTGGTGGTCGACGACAGTTTGCGGTGACAGAAATGATGTTGGAGTTAAGCTTCTTCTCAAAACCTTAAGTTCTCTCTCAAGCCTTCTTCCCTCATGTGAGGGGTGAGGCTCTATTTATAGTGTTATGAGTGCAATTAATACAGGAATATGAATCAGTTTGATCGGACGGTTCGGAGAGCTTCCCTCGATCGGATGACGTTTGATGGACATTTGAGTGCCTTAACGATGTCGGAACTGAGCAATCTTGAGCTCGTTGGATTTGTCTTGTCGAGACGCTCGATTACAATATAAACTCGTTGAATTCGACATTCATTTAAACTTTCAAATATATTCAGAAATCTTCCAAGAATGATTTAATCGCTTGATCTGGGCTTGATTTGACTCTGATTGGACTAACCTTGATATCATTGTGTCTTTCTCATCGATCCAGTCAATCTGACTATAAGTTTACTAAAATCGGAGCTCTCAATGACTTTTTATCAAAATTTGAATATTTCTTGCTCAAAATATTACCTCGAAGGCATATTTCTTTTTTTTTCTTAAATAATAATATTTTTAATTTGATACGAGGATTTATTTAATATAAAGTGGAAAGTGAAGTTTAGCTATCAGCTACATAAATGCACATGAATTGTAATTGGGTGGTTTGCATGTAAATATCCCAAAAAAATATTTTATATTTATTTTAATATATTTATTTATAACGATAAAGTTTGAGAGNGCGTGAAGGAAGTCAACATATATAATTGTGCAGAGCCATTGCAACAGCTACAATCCTTACTTATTTGTTGAAAGAATATGTAGGCATATCTCCTAGACTAACTCATTTTTTTCCAAATCCCAAATATTTTCTCAATAACATCACGTGGAGATGAGTGCCACTTGTTAAACATCTCATTTTTATCTCGAACTATATGGTTATATCTTTCAAAATCAATAATGTGATCTTTCGTGTCAAAAAATGGCTTGAGATAACCTTTTTATAACGAATATACAACATCAACTAAATAATATTTTTCTATTAAAAGTAAAATCATTAGTATTGTAAAGAAAAAATATTTATTTTCTTTTACTCAAGCAAATCTAAAGGCAGCTTGGGGAAATTATATTTATCACTCCCGCAATAAATTTTAATAGTTGATTATCATGTGCTTCATTCTCATTCAGTTATTACAAAAGTGAAGCACGTGTTGAAATCACATGTAGTCACAATTATGTTCATGAATCAAAATGTTTAATATATACAATATTATTATTATTAGATACATGCATTTATATGTATTTCATTAATTGCTCAAATACAATCCTAAGTCATTTAAATAACAAATTAGTGTAACTACGTGTAAGTAAATTTTAGAAAAGATAAACACATGAGTCTACCTTAAAGTATGGCATTTAGCATTGATCTTGTGAAACCTCTATCGGGGTACTTTGGAATATTGGCTCTTCATATTCGATAACTTCTGATAAATAAGCTGATTAAGGCATTCGAGCCAAGTGAAAGATATTTATTAGTTATTTATGATGTGTTAGACTCAATTTGTAATAAAATATAGAGAGTTATATGTAGCACCTCTCTTGAAGTCATCCTAAAGGAGCCATAGAGACCATGATTTCATGCACTTCTTCCAACATATCAATAAATATAGTCTGTGTCATACGAAACATATTAAATTTTGTTGGATGACACATAACCGATTCCCCAAAACCCATTTTCTCAAGAAGTACTTCTATAGCATGCTATAATTACATTTGTTACAAACTACATAACCTTACAAAGCATGTTGGATAGAATGAACCTTTGGAAGCTATATTCACTTCCACGTAGTGGCCTAATTGTGGTTTAACAAAGAACGTTTAGGTTTATCAACTCTTTGACTTGTCGATTGCATTGTAAATGAAGCCTGCATCCATCATTCTTAAAACATGAACTAAAGATTGCCTCAACACAAGAACGTCTTCACTCTCTCCTTGAGGCTCAAGTCAATTAATGCTGGTGATAATCTATCAGCAAGCCTTTTGTAGGCGTGAAGTTGATTTGGTAAGTGACTAGGGCACACTTCGTGACTAGTTTTNAGAAAGCATAAAAGATGGAGTCCACATGGGCAGCAATCTTATGACCAATCAATTAAAAGGTAGATATTACGGAAAGCAATGGAGATTCAAAGAAAAAAATGCTTGGGAGAATTAAGGAATCTTCAAGATGTGGCCCCTAGTTTGTACAAGATGCGGCTTGTGGCAGTTTCTCAATGGTTGAGGTTGTTGAAGTTAGTAATGCAGGAACGAAATAATCCACACAATTTTGAGAAGAAATTTGGGCAAAAGTCTTAGCCACTGGGTAGCATGGCTACAGATAACATATCTTAGCAAGTTGGCAGTCGTCAAGGACCAACCAAATATGGGTCAATCAACTAATTGTGCCAATTCTAGCATATCTAGGAGATGACTTTATATGCACTTCTCCATATAATCCAATCGATTGAGCTACCATAACCAGTTATTATTTAGAAAATAAAAAACTGGATGGCTAGGATGAGGCACAAAAAAATGAGCTGTTACATTGGCCTTAGGCTCGGGGGTGAACACAATCCAATATGAGTTCTCATTTTGAAAAAAACAAAGATGTCATCTTGAATTTAAAGTAGAATAATATTAACCAATATCAGGAAGCAACATTTTTTCACCTTTATACGACTTTCTTGTTGCGCTAATTTATGAATCATAATTCATTAATTTTGGTTGAATGTTGTATGAATGTGGGATTGCTATCTGAATTATTGAGTAATACGCTAATGGGAAGAAGCTATTATTCTGGAAGATGAATGAGGAAACTTATTCTTATTTTTGTGTTTTGAGTACAAAACTAGCAAGTAAAAAAAGAGACTTGATTTTGCCTGATTCGATTCATGATTTTCATTTTTGAAGCCACATCCTTAAACAACAATCTTTATATTGCATGAGAAACTAGCCTTTTCCAACTATTTTATGGGAAAAGTATCCAACTTTTTTTCACTTCAACAGCTTGTGCCAACTTGATGATATTTTATGGACGTTTGATTGCTAATGATTGGGGATTTTGCTCTCCTTCAGGAGGGCAGAGATTCAAAGACATGTTTTCGGCTGTTTTCCATTCAGTATAGCAAAAAAAGAAAAAAAAGCTGCCTGACATTTTATTCCAACATAAAATAAATAAAAAACAAAATTTAATGATACCTTAGTATACCAGAAAGTATAAACAGAAGTATGCTCCAATGATGATTAAAGACCAGTATGGCAACATAAACAGGAGAAGTTCTCCAAGAAATGTTTAGAAATGAATCTTATTTTCAATGTGTCAAATATGATGAGGAAAATTGCATACCTAATCCATATGCTTCTTCTGCGAATTTCAACAACTCACTTGAGAGGTTTCAGGCCCTGAATGAAAAGCTGAAATACTCAGTTTAGCGGCTTAACAAATCAGTGCAAGAGCTTAGCTTGACCACAGCTGTACAAAGAAACCAGTAGTAATCTAATCCAAGCAGAATTTGTGGTGCTACATAACTTCTCATATCTTCTGNACAAAGATTTCTAATCAATTGAAAGTACTGTGAAGAAAATAGAACAAAAATTATTAAATTAAATTCAAATGATATTTTTAACATTGCCCCAATCATTAACATCTTATGACTACATGATTAGGGTTGTCAAAATGACTCTTTGTTCGTGAACGGCTCGTGTTCGGCTCGCAGAACAAACGAGTTGAAGACGAACACATTTTTTGAGCTTGAATATGAACGAACCGAACACCAACTGAGCCTAGGCTCGCTCGTGTTCGGCTCGTTTACACCCTAATTACTTACAATACTATTTAACGCTCCAATGCACAACATGTTAGTTAAAGATAAAATAATTAACCCTAAAAGATAATTTTTCAGCACTCATTCTATAAAAAGAAGGCAATTAAATAAATAACATTCAAAGATTATTATTTACAAATCTAGCCATCTCTTTCATCTATTTTTCAAATTAAATATCAAAATTTACAATAAAATCCTAAGCCTGCATTTTCCATTTTTGCCAAATAAAAAAAATACGAGTGCTAGTTCCGTAAATAGCAATGGTTTGAGGGCTTTGTTTGTAAATATGCCAAAAATAAAAGTATTAGATTGCCAATAGTGGTAAAATTGTCAATTTCATTATTCAATAGTTTTAGGCTATTTCAAGCCGTACAGCTTCAGTTTGACGTGACATTTAATATGATAAAGTAAATATTTGGATTTCAAAGCTGTAGAATTATGAAATTTCACATTTCTCTATCGTCAAATCTTTAAAATTATAATTTCCACAGTCTATTAAAAAAAATATAAAATAAAATAAAATTTGTATAATGCAAAACCTTTAGAAAAGTGGAAAACAATGGAAAAAAAAAGGGGGCATCTACAAACATACCAGACTGCCCCTAGAAAAATTATTGCGTACGGACACCACACGTAAAATTTTTACACATCAGGATAGTGAAAAAATTAAAGTGAGCCCCACTCTAATAATAAAAAATACAAAAAAAATATATTTTAGTAGTCCTGATCGGACACGGCAAATTTGTGATCACTCGTATTCCTATCTATTTACGTTTCAAACACCCAAGCTTTTATTTATTACATTTATACCATTCAAATCTTTCATATCACATATATCACATGAAAATACCACCATTTTAATTTTTAAAAAGAAAAATGCACCCCATGCACCTATAAGTTGGTATGGATGTAAAAATTGGAGTTTAAGGATCTGCATGGGGTAGTTGCAGCCTATTAGAAAGCTGCAACACAACAACTGTGAGAGGAAATTATTGTAGGGAAGTTTTTGTTCGTCGCTCCTTACGAAAAGAAGATATTTTTTATTTCTACATTGTTGTGCTTTTTGTAAGATAATTATTCCATGCTTGATAATTTATAGAAGAAAATATAAAATTACATTCAAATCTTTAAGATCTCAAAAATTCAAGTATTACACCTAGAAATAACATCTCACTTAACAATTAGTAACTCAACAATCAAATTACGACGACGACAACAACAACAACAAGCTTTTATCCCACGAAGTGAGTTCGGCTACATGAATCCTTTTTCTTCATTGCATCCTATTGAGTGTCATATTTAAATAAAAAAATATTAAACAACAGTTAATATTTTCAAAATCAAAATAAAAAATACTAAACAATTAATATTATCAAAACATTAATTTTGAAATGCAAACAATCAATCCTACGGAGTAACTTCGCCAAAGACACTCTCCACGACTGATCACTTTCTGGGAAAGAATCATCACATTGATCTGTTCATTTAAAGAAGTCACACTCGTATGCTGAACTTTTCCTTGGACACTTGTAAGGCTTTCTCATAGTTATTCTATCTTCGTGATATAACTAATGATCACTGCAATCCAAAGTTGCAATACAAGTTTCTAGAAGCGCCAGGAGCCATCGAGCTCACATTTACTGAAAAGTTGCGAATCAATAAAATAAAATTAGCATGCCTTAATGGGACAACGATACAATTATATAAAATATTAACTAAGAAGAATAATAGAAATACATAATTAAATATTCATAAAATTGTGAGTTCTCAGAACAAAGATAAACCGAAATATAATGTCATTAAAAGAAAATAGAAGATTTTAAAGAAATGAAATCTTGGTTTCCTTTAAACCAAACAATGCAAACTTGTATATGTCACAAAAACATATCAGCACAAAGGCCCTCCAAAAGAATCTCAATAGTCATATAACGGAAAAAAATGGATATTGGTCGTCTTGTTGTCAATCTTATTTATGTCAAAATTCATAGCAACATAAAGGTCATNCATAATTTGTCATTATAAGAAAATAGAAGATTTTAAAGAAATGAAATCTTGGTTTCCTTTAAACCAAACAATACAAACTTGTATATGTCACAGAAACAGCACAAAGGTCCTCCAAAAGAACCTCAATAGTCATATAACTGAAAAAAATGGATATTGGTCGTCTTGTTGTCAATCTTATTTATGTCAAAATTCATAGCAACATAAAAGTCATCTAGAAGAACCATTTAGGTCATATATCTCATATTGACCTCTAAATAAACGTGTGTGTGTGTGTGTGTGTGTGTGTGTGTGTGTGTGTGTGTGTGTGTGTGTGTGTGTGTGTGTAGAAAAAATTAAAACTTATATTACACCCACGGTTGCCTAGATGACCATCCAAGTGGGAAAATATACATGCTGAAAAAAATGAAAAAAACACTACAACAAATATATATTCAACATGAATATCATTGCATAAAGAGCCATTATAATAAACATTAAGCATTTTCACAGCACATTAAAATAAAATAAGAAAAGTAATAGACAACTCTACTTCATCCATTAACAATGCAGTCGTAATTTGCTCTTGCAACTCATTCATCTCTCCAACACCTTCTCAATGGTGTGTACAAGAATCAATTAAATCACAATCAACTTGTAATATTAACAGCTCTGGACAATATTCATATATTTCAGGAGGGACATGTGACTGATTTTCATCTGCACTACTAAAATTAATATCACNACCCTAGACAATATTCATATATTTCAGGAGGGACATGTGACTGGTTTTCATCTGCACTACTAAAATTAATATCACTGCATGAAGGAAGTCAAAATATATAATTGTGCAGAGTCATTGCAACAGCTACAATCCTTACTTGTTTGTTGAAAGAATATGTAGGCATATCTCCTAGACTAACTCATTTTCTTTTCAAACCCCAAACATTTTCTCAATAACATCACGTGGAGATGAGTGCCACTTGTTAAACATCTCATTTCTATCTCAAACTATATTGTTATATCTTTCAAAATCAATAATGTGATCTTTCGTGTCAAGAAATGGCTTGAGATAACCTTTTTGTAACGAATATATAACATCAACTAAATAATATTTTTCTATTAAAAGTAAAATCATTAGTATTGTAAAGAAAAAAATATTTATTTTCTTTTACTCAAGCAAATCTGAAGGCAGCTTGGGAAAATTATATTTGTCACCCCCGCAATAAATTTTAATATCTGATTACATGTGTGTCATTCTCATTCAGTCATTACAAAAGTGAAACACGTGTTAAAATCACATGCAGTCACAACATTTTATGTTCATGAATCAAAATATTTAATATATACAATCTTATTTTTATTAGACACACATGCATCTATATGTGTTCCATTAATTGCTCAAATACAATCCTAAGTCATTTAAATAACAAATTAGTGTAACTACGTGTAAGTAAATTTTAGAATAGATGAACACATAAGTCTACCTTAAAGTATGACATTTAGCATTGATCTTATGAAATCTCTATAGGGGTATTTTGGAATATTGGTTCTTCATATTCGATAACTTCTGATAAATAAGCTGACTAAGGCATTCGAGCCAAGTGAAAGATATTTATTAGTTATTTATGATGAGTGTTAGACTCATTTTGTAATAAAATATAGAGTTATATGTAGCACTTCTCTTGAAGTCATCCTAAAGGAGCCATAGAGACCATGATTTGGTGCACTTCTTCCAACATATCAATAAATATAGTCTGTGTCATACGAAACATATTAAATTTTGTTGGATGACACAACCGATTCCCCAAAACCCATTTTCTCAAGAAGTACTTCTATAGCATGCTATAATTATATTTGTTACAAACTACATAACCTTACAAAGCATGTTGGATAGAATGAACCTTTGGACTCTATGTTCACTTCCACGTAGTGGCCTAATTGTGGTTTAACAAAGAACATTTAGGTTTATCAACTCTTTGACTTGTCGATTGCATTGTAAATGAAGCCTATAACTAGTTTTTTTTTTCTCTGCATCCGTCATTCTTAAAACATGAACTAAAGATTGCCTCAACACAAGAACGTCTTCAGTCTCTCCTTTAGGCTCAAGTCAATTAATGCTGGTGATATTCTATCAGCAAGCCTTTTGTAAGCGTGAAGTTGATTTGGTAAGTGACTAGGCACACTTCGTGACTAGTTTTATAAGAAGCAAGTGTAACAGGACAAATGAAGAGGAAAAAGGATGGATTCCGCATGGGCAGCCAACATATGATCAATAAAATAAAAGGTAGATATTCCAGAAAGCAATGGAGATTTAAATAAAAGGATGCATGTGAGAATTGAGGAATCTTCAAGATGTGGCCCATAATTTGTACGAGATGTGGCTCGTGGCAGTTTCTCAATGGTTGAGAGAGAGGCAATGGTTATTAAAGTTAGTCATGCAAGAACGAAACCATCCACACAATTTTGCGTAGAAATTCAGCCAAAAGTCTTAGCCACTGGGTAGAATGACTCCAGATAACATAACTTGGCAAGTTGGCAGTCGTCAAGGACCAACCTAATATGGTTCAATCAACTAATTGTGCCAATTCTAGCATATCAAGGAGATAACTTGATATGCACTTCTCCATATAATCCAATTGATTCAGCTACCATAATCAGTTATTATTTAGAAAATAAAAATCGGATGGCTATGATGAGGAACAAAAAAAATGAACTGTTACATTGGCCAAATGAGTGGAGGTGAGCTAGCAGGGAGAAACACAATCCAATATGAGTTCATTTTGAAGAGAACAAAGATTTCATTTTGAATTTAAGGTAGAATAATATTATTAACCAAGGTTAGGACGCAACATTTTTTCACCTTCATATGATTTTTTTGTTGCGTTAATTTATAAATCATATAATTTTGGATGAATGATGATATGAATGTGGGATTGCTATGTGGCTTATTGAGTAATACGCTAATGGTAAGAAGCTATTACTCTAGAAGATGAATGATATGAGGAAACTTATTCTTACTTTGGTTTCTGAGTACAAAACTAGCAAGTGAAGAAAGAGACTTGATTTCGCCTGATTTGATTCATGATTTCCATTTTTGAAGCCACATCCTTAGACCACAATCTTTATATTGTCATGAGAAACTAGCCTTTTCCAAGCATATTATAGGAAAAGTATCCAACTTTTTTTCACTTGAACAGAGTGTGCCAACTTTATGATATTTTATGGATGTTTGATTCCTCGTGATTGGGGATTTTGCTCTACTTCAGGAAGGCGGAGGTTAAAAGACATGCTTGCGGTAGTTTTCGACTCAATATGACAAAAAAATTAGGAGATATTATCCCAACATAAGATACATAAAAAATAAATTTAATGATACCTTAGTATACCAGGAAGTACAAACTGAAGCATGCTCCAATGATGATTAAAAAGACCAGCATAGCAAAAAAAAAAAGAGAAGTTCTACAAGAATTGTTTAGAAATGAATCTTAATTTCAATTTGTCAGATATCAAGAGGAAACTTACAAATTACCAAATCCACGTGCTTCTACTGCAAATTTCAACTATCGCTTGAGAGGTTTCATGCCCTGTATGAAAAACTGAAATACAATCAGTTTAGCGGCTTAACAAATCAGTGCAAAAACTTAGCTCAACAAACTGCAGAATTTGATTTTAGAGAAACTGGATAACTAGCCGCAAGGCAAGAACGTCTTGAGAAAAACAAAGATAATAAAGTTCAACAAAATTTGATGGCAAATTTTCTCAAATAGTACGTATATAACATGCTACAACTATCTTTGCAACAAACTACATAAACTTACAAAGCATGTTGGAGATAATGCAAGCTTTGGAAGCTATGTTCCCTTCCACATAGTGGCTTAATTGTGGTTTGACAAAGAGAATTTAGGTTTATCAACACTTTGACCTGTCAATTGCATTGAAAATGAGGCCTACAACTAGTTTTTTTCTCTGTATACATCATTCCTAAAACTTGAACTAAAGATTGCCTCAATACAAAAATGTCTTTAGAGTTTCCTTTAGGCTTAAAGTTCATTGATGCTGGTGATATTCTATAAGCAAGTCTTTTGTAGGCGTGAAGTTGATTTGGTAAGTGACAAGGGCACACTTTCTGCCTAGTTTTATAAGAAATAAGTGTAATAGACAAGT
>JXCR01135257.1:47165-69601 GCA_002079205.1 Phalaenopsis hybrid cultivar
TCTATGTTCACTTCCACGTAGTGGCCTAATTGTGGTTTAACAAAGAACATTTAGGTTTATCAACTCTTTGACTTGTCGATTGCATTGTAAATGAAGCCTATAACTAGTTTTTTTTTTCTCTGCATCCGTCATTCTTAAAACATGAACTAAAGATTGCCTCAACACAAGAACGTCTTCAGTCTCTCCTTTAGGCTCAAGTCAATTAATGCTGGTGATATTCTATCAGCAAGCCTTTTGTAAGCGTGAAGTTGATTTGGTAAGTGACTAGGCACACTTCGTGACTAGTTTTATAAGAAGCAAGTGTAACAGGACAAATGAAGAGGAAAAAGGATGGATTCCGCATGGGCAGCCAACATATGATCAATAAAATAAAAGGTAGATATTCCAGAAAGCAATGGAGATTTAAATAAAAGGATGCATGTGAGAATTGAGGAATCTTCAAGATGTGGCCCATAATTTGTACGAGATGTGGCTCGTGGCAGTTTCTCAATAGTTGAGAGAGAGGCAATGGTTATTAAAGTTAGTCATGCAAGAACGAAATCATCGACACGATTTTGCGTAGAAATTCAGGCAACAGTCTTAGCCACTGGGTAGAATGACTCCAGATAACATAACTTGGCAAGTTGGCAGTCGTCAAGGACCAACCTAATATGGTTCAATCAACTAATTGTGCCAATTCTAGCATATCAAGGAGATAACTTGATATGCACTTCTCCTTATAATCCAATTGATTCAGCTACCATAATCAGTTATTGTTTAGAAAATAAAAATCGGATGGCTATGATGAGGAACAAAAAAAATGAACTGTTACATTGGCCAAATGAGTGGAGGTGAGCTANGGTACAAAGAAACCAGTAGTAATCTAATCCAAGCAGAATTTGTTGTGCTACATAACTTCTCATATCTTCTGGGAAAGAAAAATAGTTGGCATACAATCCAATCATTCCTTAAATGATGATTAAAAAAACTAAGAAAAGGCTCTTCTTCCTTACAATGTGTAGCTAGAAAGACTGATTTTTTGAGCGTCTTCATGCTTTAAAGTTCATTAAAGCACATCAGACTTCAGTATTTCTGATAGTTTTCTAATAAAATATGTATTTTCTATCTCTTTTCCTATATGATATTCCCTACTTCAGTGTTGAACATCACTAAAAGTTTGGCGTATGTGACATAAATGATCTATTCTCATTGATTTATGTGTTAAATTACTGATTTCCAATTCATTGAACAATTATTGCAACTGAAGAATGCTTTCGTCATTAGCAATTTCAGATCCACTATCCAAAATGCTACTAGACATCGCTTCAAGATTCAAAGTATTAAATTTAGTATTCTATTCATTTGGTCCAAGGAGCAAATGTATCAAAAACAATGAGGATTGACCATGTGGCAGCAATACAAATGCTGAGCCAAGTAATGAAGCACAAAGCCTTTGTTATAAGAGTCAACTCGTTTCACTGACCATCGGTCTTCACAGAATAAATTCACTTAAGTAAAAGATATAAAGATAAAACTTTTTAATGGAATTAATCACTTAGCCTATTAATAACCAAACCTCATTCAGATTTACAGTTCAATAGGGCATTATTATCTAAAACTAGAGACACTATCTGTTAATCCATTGTTCTTCGAGGAGGGTTAAAGTCGTTTTTGTACTCAAACCCCAACAGAAAAGAGCAGCAGTTCCTCTATCACATAAAGTTCAAACAACCAAGCACCCAAAATGACTTATTTATGAAATCAAGCACATGACAGGTAGCAGAAAAAAGAAAGAGAAATTTGGCGATCTGCTCTGCTAGGGTTTCGACCGATTGTGAAACCTTGGTTTAATTCCTTACTCGACGACAAAGTTCCCGCACTCGACGACTACAACGCAGTTTCCCGCACACGACGACGACGACGACGAAGGGCTTTACCTTGTGATCGTCCTCTTCTCTTTTGCGCCAAATGACGAAGGGCTTCGGCTTCTGCTTCTGTGGTTTCGTCGTCTCCTCCTTCGCGCCTTCCAGCTAGCCTTCCAGCTTCTGCGGTTCTTTTCTGCACGGATCGAGCCGCAGTTTCATCTACCAAGCTACGATTTCGTCGCCCTGTCTTCTATGCATTTCATCTGCGATTCCTGTCTTCTGCGCAGCTTCGCCCCGAACTCTTTGGCTCGTCTTTTTTACCCTCTGCCCAACTTGCAGGGCTTCTCTTTGTTGTGATGGAGCTTCTTTCTTCTTCGGTTGAACCTGACAAAACCTCCTTTGCCTACGTCGTGGGTAATCCTCAAGAGAAGACGGCAGTTGTCTTCCCTTTAAGTTATAAGGAGCATCATGATAGTACAAGTGACTGTCCTTTTATTAAGAATGCAAGCAGAAAAAGTGGGAAGACAGTACTCTTTTTCTCCAAGTCAGAAATTTCAACTTTGGCTGACAAATTCAAATTTGATCTTATTGAGAAATTTCAGAGGGGATAACCACCTATGGAAATTATCAGGAAAAGTTTTCATGAACTCAAATTAACAGGAAAGTGGAAAGTGAGGCTCATGAATGGGAGACATGTATTGATTCAGTTATTCATGTATGATGACTACACTCGAATTTTCTCCAGAAAATATCTTAACATCGCTGGTAAACCTATGAAGCTACTCAAGTGGTCTCCTGATTTCGACCCAAAACATGAAACTCCCACTGTACCGATATAGTTTAGTTTATCTGGTCTCAAGCTGCATTTTTTTTCACCATAAGGTTCTCTACTCTATTGGGGTCATCCTTGGGGATTCTTTGAAGCTACATCTGCCTACTTTTAACTTAACCAGACCCTCGGTAGCCAGAATACTTGTGGAAAGTGATATTACTTTATCTAATGTTACTGAAGTCTGGTTGGGCACAACTCATAATGATTATTGGCAACAAATCGTCATGGAGCACAGACCCCCATATTGTATCCGTTGTAAGATATTTGGTCATATCCTTGATAAATGCCACAAGTTTTATCCAAATTTGAAATCTAAGGTTCAAGTGAATAAGGATGGGTCTAACCCCACTGCTCGGGACATTTTAGTTCCACCTGAGAATGATACTACCAAACAGGAGGTGTTCGTTGCCCCTGAGGACCCCCCCCCCCCAATGACACTGTTGTTACTGTTACTGCGAGTGATGTGATGTTGGAGCCTTCAAATCCCATAGAAAACAATACTGATGAACTATTACCTACAAATGATATTGTTCATACTAATAATCAGAAGAGCCTCGTAGCTCCACTTCTTCAGGAAGTATCCGGTGTAGAGGTAACTCATACTTCACATATACTAGAACCTATTGTAGGTACTACGATTGGAATTCCTTTTGCTTCAGCTCTACCACCCCATCAGACTGATTCTTCGGAAGAGGAATGACAGGTCTATTCCAGGAGGAAGAAGAAGAATGGAGACCGACTCCAGCTTGGGAACATATTGGATGATACATTGGTTACTACTAGCAATAGCGATCATCTTACCAACTTATTAGTTTATTCCTTCCCTAGAACTAGAGTCAGAGGCAAGACCAAATTAGGTCGCTCTCAAGCCACCTGATACTATGTATTTCGGCAGTGTTAGACTTTTTATTTAAGTATCTAATGTATTTTTCTGTTTTTTTTCTAATTTTGAACTATTTGTGGTTTTTGTGTGGGCAGGGTGAGGTGCTTAGGCCCTCCCACACATTGTATATGTATCTTTCTTTCTATTTAATATATTAGTCTTTTTGGGCTTTCAATATATNCATAGCATGCTATAATTATATTTGTTACAAACTACTAAACCTTACAAAGCATGTTGAATAGAATGAACCTTTGGAATCTATGTTCACTTCCACGTAGTGGCCTAATTGTGGTTTAACAAAGAACATTTAGGTTTATCAACTCTTTGACTTGTCGATTGCATTGTAAATGAAGCCTATAACTAGTTTTTTTTTCTCTGCATCCATCATTCTTAAAACATGAACTAAAGATTGCCTCGACACAAGAACGTCTTCAGTCTCTCCTTTAGGCTCAAGTCAATTAATGCTGGTGATATTCTATCAGCAAGCCTTTTGTAGGCGTGAAGTTGATTTGGTAAGTGACTAGGGCACACTTCGTGACTAGTTTTATAAGAAGCAAGTGTAACAGGACAAATGAAGAGGAAAAAGGATGGATTCCGCATGGGCAGCCAACATATGATCAAAAAAATAAAAGGTAGATATTCAAGAAAGCAATGGACATCTAAATAAAAGGATGCATGTGAGAATTGAGGAATCTTCAAGATGTGGCCTATAATTTGTACGAGATGTGGCTCGTGGCAGTTTCTCAATGGTTGAGAGAGAGGCAATGGTTATTAAAGTTAGTCATGCAAGAACGAAACCATCCACACAATTTTGCGTAGAAATTCAGCCAAAAGTCTTAGCCACTGGGTAGAATGACTCCAGATAACATAACTTGGCAAGTTGGCAGTCGTCAAGGACCAACCTAATATGGTTCAATCAACTAATTGTGCCAATTCTAGCATATCAAGGAGATAACTTGATATGCACTTCTCCATATAATCCAATTGATTCAGCTACCATAATCAGTTATTATTTAGAAAATAAAAATCGGATGGCTATGATGAGGAACAAAAAAAATGAACTGTTACATTGGCCAAATGAGTGNGAATAAAAATCGGATGGCTATGATGAGGAACAAAAAAAATGAACTGTTACATTGGCCAAATGAGTGGAGGTGAGCTAGCAGGGAGAAACACAATCCAATATGAGTTCATTTTGAAGAGAACAAAGATTTCATTTTGAATTTAAGGTAGAATAATATTATTAACCAAGGTTAGGACGCAACATTTTTTCACCTTCATATGATTTTTTTGTTGCGTTAATTTATAAATCATATAATTTTGGATGAATGATGATATGAATGTGGGATTGCTATGTCACTTATTGAGTAATACGCTAATGGTAAGAAGCTATTACTCTAGAAGATGAATGATATTAGGAAACTTATTCTTACTTTTGTTTCTGAGTACAAAACTAGCAAGTGAAGAAAGAGACTTGATTTCGCCTGATTTGATTCATGATTTCCCATTTTGAAGCCACATCCTTAGACCACAATCTTTATATTGCCATGAGAAACTAGCCTTTTCCAAGCATATTATGGGAAAAGTATCCAACTTTTTTTCACTTGAACAGAGTGTGCCAACTTCATGATATTTTATGGATGTTTGATTCCTCGTGATTGGGAATTTTGCTCTGCTTCAGGAGGGCGGAGGTTAAACGACATGCTTGCGGTAGTTTTCGACTCAATATGGCAAAAAAATTAGGAGATATTATCCCAACATAAAATAAATAAAAAATAAATTTAATGATACCTTAGTATACCAGGAAGCACAAACTGAAGCATGCTCCAATGATGATTAAAAAGACCAGTATAGCAAAAAAAACAGGAGAAGTTCTACAAGAATTGTTTAGAAATGAATCTTAATTTCAATGTGTCGGATATCAAGAGGAAACTTACAAATTACCTAATCCACGTGCTTCTACTGCAAATTTCAACAATCGCTTGAGAGGTTTCATGCCCTGGATGAAAAACTGAAATACAATCAGTTTAGCGGCAAATCAGTGCAAAAACTTAGCTCAACAAACGGCAGAATTTGATTTTAGAGAAGCTGGATAACTAGCCGCAAGACAAGAACGTCTTGAAAAAAACAAAGATAATAAAGTTCAACAAAATTTGATGGCAAATTTTCTCAAATAGTACCTATATAACATGCTGCAACTATCTTTGCTACAAACTACATAAACTTACAAAGCATTTTGGAGATAATGCAAGCTTTGGAAGCTATGTTCCCTTCCACATAGTGGCTTAATTGTGGTTTGACAAAGAGCATTTAGGTTTATCAACACTTTGACTTGTCAATTGCATTGTAAATGAGGCCTACAACTAGTTTTTTTCTCTGTATACATCATTCCTAAAACTTGAACTAAAGATTGCCTCAATACAAAAATGTCTTTAGAGTTTCCTTTAGGCTTAAAGTTCATTGATGCTGGTGATATTCTATAAGCAAGTCTTTTGTAGGCGTGAAGTTGATTTGGTAAGTGACAAGGGCACACTTTCTGCCTAGTTTTATAAGAAATAAGTGTAATAGACAAGTGGAAAGCATAAAGGATGGAGTCCACATGGGCAGCCATCTTATGACCAATCAATTAAAAGGTAGATATTACGGAAAGCAATGGAGATTCAAAGGAAAGGATGCTTGGGAGAATTGAGAAATCTTCAAGATGCGGCTTGTGGCAGTTTCTCAATGGTTGAGGTTGTTGAAGTTAGTAATGCAGGAACGAAATAATCCACACAATTTTGAGAAGAAATTTGGGCAAAAGTCTTAGCCACTGGGTAGCATGGCTACAGATAACATATCTTAGCAAGTTGGCAGTCGTCAAGGACCAACCAAATATGGGTCAATCAACTAATTGTGCCAATTCTAGCATATCTAGGATATGACTTTATATGCACTTCTCCATATAATCCAATCGATTGAGCTACCATAACCAGTTATTATTTAGAAAATAAAAAATGGATGGCTAGGATGAGGCACAAAAAAATGAGCTGTTACACTGGCCTTAGGCTCGGAGGTGAGCTCGGGGGTGAACACAATCCAATATGAGTTCTCATTTTGAAAAGAATAAAGATTTATCAGGAAGCAACATTTTTTCACCTTTATATGATTTTCTTGTTGCGCTAATTTATGAATCATAATTTATTAATTTTGGATGAATGATGTATGAATGTGGGATTGCTATCGGAATTATTGAGTAATACGCTAATGGGAAAAAGCTATTATTCTGGAAGATGAATGAGGAGACCTATTCTTATTTTTGTGTTTTGAGTACAAAACTAGCAAGTAAAAAAAGAGACTTGATTTTGCCTGATTCTATTCATGATTTTCGTTTTTGAAGCCACATCCTTAAACCACAATCTTTATATTGCATGAGAAACTAGCCTTTTCCAACTATTTTATGGGAAAAGTATCCAACTTTTTTTCACTTCAACAGCTTGTGCCAACTTGATGATATTTTATGGACGTTTGATTGCTAATGATTGGGGATTTTGCTCTCCTTCAGGAGGGCAGAGATTCAAAGACATGTTTTCGGCTGTTTTCCATTCAGTATAGCAAAAAAAAAAAAAAAAACTGCCTGACATTTTATTCCAACATAAAATAAATAAAAAACAAAATTTAATGATACCTTAGTATACCAGAAAGTATAAACAGAAGTATGCTCCAATGATGATTAAAGACCAGTATGGCAACATAAACAGGAGAAGTTCTCCAAGAAATGTTTAGAAATGAATCTTATTTTCAATGTGTCAAATATGATGAGGAAAATTGCATACCTAATCCATATGCTTCTTCTGCGAATTTCAACAACTCACTTGAGAGGTTTCAGGCCCTGAATGAAAAGCTGAAATACTCAGTTTAGCGGCTTAACAAATCAGTGCAAGAGCTTAGCTTGACCACAGCTGTACAAAGAAACCAGTAGTAATCTAATCCAAGCAGAATTTGTGGTGCTACATAACTTCTCATATCTTCTGGGAAAGAAAAATAGTTGGCACACAATCCAATCATTCCTTAAATAATGATTAAAAAAACTAAGAAAAGGCTCTTCTTCCTTACAATGTGTAGCTAGAAAGACTGATTTTTTTAGTGTCTTCATGCTTTAAAGTTCATTAAAGCACATCAGACTTCAGTATTTCTGTTAGTTTTCTAATAAAATATGTATTTTCTATCTCTTTTCCTATATGATATTCCCTACTTCAGTGTTGAACATCATTAAAAGTTTGGCGTATGTGACAAAAATGATCTATTCTCATTGATTCATGTGCTAACTTACTGATTTCCAATTCAATGAACAATTATTGCAACTGAATAATGCTTTCGTCATTAGCAATTTCAGATCCACTATCCAAAATGTTACTAGACATGGCTTCAAGATTCAAAGTATTAAATTTAGTATTCTATTCATTTGGTCCAAGGAGCAAATGTATTGAAAACAATGAGGATTGACCATGTGGCAGCAATACAAATGCTGAGCCAAGTAATGAAGCACAAAGCCTTTGTTATAAGAGTCGACTCGTTTCACTAACCATCGGTCTTCACAGAATAAATTCACTTAATTAAAAGATATAAAGATAAAACTTTTTAATGGAATTAATCACTTAGCCTATTAATAACCAAACCTCATTCAGATTTACAGTTCAATAGGGCATTATCATCTAAAACTAGAGACACTATCTGTTAATCCATTGTTCTTCGAGGAGGGTTAAAGTGGTTTTTGTACTCAAACCCCAACAGAAAAGAGCAGCAGTTCCTCTATCACATAAAGTTCAAACAACGACGATGACGAAGGACTCTACCTTGCGATCATCGTCTTCTCTTTCACGCCAAATGACAAAGGGCTTCGGCTTCTGCTTCTGTGGTTTCGTCGTCTCCTCCTTCGCGCCTTCCAGCTTCTGCGGTTCTTTTCTGCACAGATAGAGCCGCGGTTTCATTTGCCGAGCTGCGATTTTGTCGCCCTATCTTCTGTGCTTTTCATCTGCGATTCATGTCTTCTGTGCAGCTTCGCCCCGAACTCTTNAAAGCACATGAAAGGTAGCAGAAAAAAGAAAGAGAAATTTGGCGATCTGCTTTGCTAGGGTTTCGACCGATTGCGAAACCATGGTTTGATTCCTTACTCGACGACTATAATGCAGTTTCCGCACACGACGACGATGAAGAAGGACTCTACCTTGCGATCATCGTCTTCTCTTTCACGCCAAATGACAAAGGGCTTCAACTTCTGCTTCTGTGGTTTCGTCGTCTCCTCCTTCGCGCCTTCCAGATTCTGCGGTTCTTTTCTGCACAGATCGAGCCGCGGTTTCATCTGCCGAGCTGCAATTTTGTCGCCCTATCTTCTGTGCTTTTCATCTGCGATTCATGTCTTCTGTGCAGCTTCGCCCCGAACTCTTCGGCTCGTCTTTTTTACCCTCTGCCCGACTTGCAGGGCTTCTCTTTGTTGTGATGGAGCTTCTTTCTTCTTCGGTTGAACCTGGCAAAACCTCATTTGCCTACGTGGTAGGTAGTCCTCAGGGGAAGACAGCAGTTGTCTTCCCTTTAACTTATAAAGAGCATCGTTATGGTACAGGTGGCTGTCCCTTTATTAAGAATGCAAGCAGAAAAAGTGAGAAGACAGCACTCTTTTTCTCCAAGTCAGAAATTTCAACGCTGACTGACAAATTCAAATTTGCTCTTATTGAGAAATTTCAGTGGGGATAACCACCTTATCTAATGTTAATGGTTATTGGCAACAAATCTTCATAGAGCACAGACCCCCATATTGTATCCGCTGTAAGATATTTGGTCATGTCCTTGATAAATGCAACAAGTTTTATCCAAATTTGAAATCTAAGGTTCAAGTGAATAAGAATGGGTCTAATCTCACTACTCTGGACATTTTAGTTCCAACTGGGAAGGATACTACCAAACAAGAGGTATATGTTGCCTCTGAGGACCCCCCCATGACACTGTTTTTACCGTTACTGCGAGTAATGTGATGATGGCGCCTTCAAACCCCATAGAAAACAATACTGATGAACTATTACCTACAAATGATAGTGTTCAGACTGATAATCAGAAGAGTCTCGTAGCTCCACTTCTTCAGAAAGTATCCGATGTAGAGGCAACTCATACTTCACATATACTAGAACCTATTGTGGGTACTACGGTTGGAATTCCTTTTGCTTCAGCTCTACAACCCCATCAGACTGATTCTTCGGAAGAGGAATGGCAGGTCTATTCCAGGAGAAAGAAGAAAAATGGAGGCCGACTCCAGCTCGGGAACATATTGGATGATACATTGGTTACTACTGGCAATGGCGATCATCTTACCAGCTAATTAGTTTGCTCATTCCCTAGAACTAGAGGCAGAGGCAAGACCAAATTGGGTCGCTCTCTAGCCACCTGATACTATATTTTTCTTTTTTTTTCCTAATTTTTTATCCATTTGTGGTTTTTGTGTGGGCAAGGTGCGGTGCTTGGGCCCTCCCACACATTGTATCTGTGTCTTTCTTTATATTTAATATATTAGTCTTTTTGGGCTTTCAAATATATATATATATACTACACAATTCTTACGTATGTATACATCTAACACCTAAACTTTGATATTTACGTATATAACACTATCATATCAAAACATATGCATAAAAAGATGTATTTCATCTTTGAATACCAGAATTAGTTGCAGTTTTGGTTTGATAATACAGATTGAGTTTTGAAGTTTCGATTTTAGATATGTAAATATATAAGAATTGAGTGGTATATCCCTCCCAAAAAATATAGTTTCACCTTGGATGTTCTGAGTTCATTTACTGCAGCTCGGAGAGANGTTTGAAGTTTCGATTTTAGATATGTAAATATATAAGAATTGTGTGGTATATCCCTCCCAAAAAATATAGTTTCACCTTGGATGTTCTGAGTTCATTTACTGCAGCTCTGAGAGANTGTGGTATATCCCTCACAAAAAATATAATTTCACCTTGGATGTTCTGAGTTCATTTACTGCAGCTCGGAGAGAATCATCTGAAAGTATGAGCCTTGACAGGGCACCCGTACTTAGCCTGCATTGTCAACGAAATAAGTAAGTTATGCCTGCATGATACGAATCCCTAGCATAAGCAGAATTAAATAAAAGAGCAGTAGATTCAGATCCATAAAAGAAATAATAGTCCAATGATCCGGATGAGAAAAACATACTTAAGCCAGAAAACAGTAAGGGAAAAATTAAATGAAAAAACTGATAAGCTAATGTTCCAAGCATTTCCCCGTTAATAATAGTGCATACCTTCAGTTGGGGACTGAGAATTAAAATTTAAGTTCCAATTAGCTTTTTTTTTTCAATTATAGAAATTCATGCGCGTTTACATTGCATAAAATTGTATTCACCAAAAAGGTTAAAGGCACAAAAGAAAGAAGGGGCAGTTACATACATACCATGCAATTCTTGTGTATTTGCATATCTAACACCCAAACTTCAATATTTAAATGCATAGAACTTTGGATGAAATATCAGAGTTTAGGTGTTAAATATGTAAATACATAGAAATTTTGTGGCAGNATGCAAACCTTCAGTTGGGGACTGAGAATTAAAATTTAAGTTCCAATTAGCTTTTTTTTTTTAATTATAGAAGCATAAAATTGTATTCACCAAAAAGATTAAAGGCACAAAAGAAAGAAGGGGCAGTTACATACATATCATGCAATTCTTGTGTATTTACATATCTAACACCCAAACTTCATGCATAGAACTTTGGATGAAATATCAGAGTTTAGGTGTTAAATATGTAAATACATAGAAATTTTGTGGCAGGNTATTGACTCTAGGGAACTTTGATAAATTCACCCCATGGAGGCACCTAAATTGAGTTTTCTTCCTCAAGCCATGAAAAAGGAACTCTTTTTTTTTATTTTTTTTTTCATTTTTTTTGTATTCTAAAAATATTTTATGAATATTTAACTTTAAAGGAAGTTTAAGAATTTTTTGGGAGTAAAATTTAGCTTCAAAAAATTCTAGTGGTCTTCAAAGAATTTTTTTAGAGTTAATATTTATATTTGCACTTTCGCTAAAGGTCCTACATGTAACTTTTTAACTAATGAATATTTGATTGCAACATGTGTTGTTTTGAATGGTCAGAGGATCGCATCAACTATGAAAAGAAACATGCTTAATCTCTAAATGACATTATTTCATCCTTTTATTGCTTGTCTTATACATGAGCAGTTCAAAGAAGAACAAATATGTTGAAACTGTACTACTCCAAAAATATCAGAGATCTTAAGGCACAAAGATCATAGCTCTATATCATTGGATCTGTCTCTTTATGATATTTGAATTGCAATCTGTGTACCCTTCTGTAAGATCGTCGGCCCCTACCTATTTGCCCAACAATTTTTTTGTTGTATTTCATTTTTATAATATTTATGGGAGATGTATATATATATATATACACACGCTTGAGCCTCACTCATTAGTTGCGCCCTTTAGTGTAAGTCCTTCGGGTCGGGGGTTTGATCCCTGTGTAGGATCGAATTGCACATCTTTCTGGAAGGGGGATCCACCCCTCGGTCAAACTATGGGGTTGAACGTCGATCAACCTTTTTAATATATACATATATNGCAAAACCTCCTTTGCCTACGTGGTAGGTAGTCCTCAGGGGAAGACGGCGGTTGTCTTCCCTTTAACTTATAAAGAGCATCGTTATGGTACAAGTGGCTGTCCCTTTATTAAGAATGCAAGCAGAAAAAGTGGGAAGACAGCACTCTTTTTCTCCAAGTCAGAAATTTCAACGCTGACTGACAAATTCAAATTTGCTCTTATTGAGAAATTTCAGTGGGGATAACCACCTACGGAAATTATCAGGAAAAGTTTTCATGACCTCAAATTAACAAGAAAGCGGAAAGTGAGGCTCGTGAATGGGAGTGTCTGATGACTACACTCGAATTTTCTCCAGAAAATATCTTAACATCGTTGGTAAACCTATGAAGCTACTCAAGTGGTCTCCTGATTTTGACCCAAAACATGAAACTCTCACTGTACCGGTATGATTTAGTTTACCTGGTTTCAAGCTACATTTTTTTTTCACCATCAGGTTCTCTACTCTATTGGGGTCATCCTTGGGGATCCTTTGAAGCTAGATTTGCCTACTTTTAACTTAACCAGACCCTCGGTGGTCAGAATATTTGTGGAAAGTTATATTAATTTATCTAATGTTACTGAAGTCTGGTTGGGCACAACTCATAATGGTTATTGGCAACAAATCTTCATAGAGCACAGACCCCCATATTGTATCCGCTGTAAGATATTTGGTCATGTCCTTGATAAATGCAACAAGTTTTATCCAAATTTGAAATCTAAGGTTCAAGTGAATAAGAATGGGTCTAATCTCACTACTCTGGACATTTTAGTTCCAACTGGGAAGGATACTACCAAACAAGAGGTATATGTTGCCTCTGAGGACCCCCCCATGACACTGTTTTTACCGTTACTGCGAGTAATGTGATGATGGCGCCTTCAAACCCCATAGAAAACAATACTGATGAACTATTACCTACAAATGATAGTGTTCAGACTGATAATCAGAAGAGTCTCGTAGCTCCACTTCTTCAGAAAGTATCCGATGTAGAGGCAACTCATACTTCACATATACTAGAACCTATTGTGGGTACTACGGTTGGAATTCCTTTTGCTTCAGCTCTACAACCCCATCAGACTGATTCTTCGGAAGAGGAATGGCAGGTCTATTCCAGGAGGAAGAAGAAGAATGGAGGCCGACTCCAGCTCGGGAACATATTGGATGATACATTGGTTACTACTGGCAATGGCGATCATCTTACCAGCTAATTAGTTTGCTCATTCCCTAGAACTAGAGGCAGAGGCAAGACCAAATTGGGTCGCTCTCTAGCCACCTGATACTATATTTTTCTTTTTTTTTCCTAATTTTTTATCCATTTGTGGTTTTTGTGTGGGCAAGGTGCGGTGCTTGGGCCCTCCCACACATTGTATCTGTGTCTTTCTTTATATTTAATATATTAGTCTTTTTGGGCTTTCAAATATATATATATATACTACACAATTCTTACGTATGTATACATCTAACACCTAAACTTTGATATTTACGTATATAACACTATCATATCAAAACATATGCATGAAAAGATGTATTTCATCTTTGAATACCAGAATTAGTTGCAGTTTTGGTTTGATAATACAGATTGAGTTTTGAAGTTTCGATTTTAGATATGTAAATATATAAGAATTGTGTGGTATATCCCTCCCAAAAAATATAGTTTCACCTTGGATGTTCTGAGTTCATTTACTGCAGCTCTGAGAGAATCATCTGAAAGTATGAGCCTTGACAGGGCACCCGTACTTAGCCTGCATTGTCAACGAAATAAGTAAGGAATTTTTTATGCCTGCATGATACGAATCCCTAGCATAAGCAGAATTAAATAAAAGAGCAGTAGATTCAGATCCATAAAAGAAATAATAGTCCAATGATCCGGATGAGAAAAACATACTTAAGCCAGAAAACAGCAAGGGAAAAATTAAATGAGAAAACTGATAAAATAATGTTCCAAGCATTTCCCCGTTAATAATAATGCATACCTTCAGTTGGGGATTGAGAATTAAAATTTAAGTTCCAATTAGCTTTTTTTTTTTTCAATTATAGAAATTCATGCGCATTTACTTTGCATAAAATTGTATTCACCAAAAAGATTAAAGGCACAAAAGAAAGAAGGGGCAGTTACATACATACCATGCAATTCTTGTGTATTTACATATCTAACACCCAAACTTCAATATTTAAATGCATAGAACTTTGGTTGAAATATCAGAGTTTAGGTGTTAAATATGTAAATACATAGAAATTTTGTGGCAGGTATGCAATATCCCAAGAAAGAAACACAGGGAACTTACCCCAGGATTTTTGCTGCCTCTGAAACTGAACCCTCAACGGTAGAGACTAAATCCAATAAAGCCTGCATTCCCTGAGATAAAACTATTAAATGGTCACCATTGACAGGCTCACATAAGCAACACGCATATAGAGCATAATGCAAGTAAGTCTACCAGAGTGAACTTTGGATTGTTAGGACCAATTTGAGGGCCAACTTCAGATCCCCTGATTGTTGATTTAGCAGGAAGAATTTGAAGAAGTTCTAAAGGAGGTTTATATCCATCAAGTTCTATAGTATTCCTGACTAGCTCAAGAAAAATATAATACTAATTATTGGTGAAAATAGATACGGATTTTAAGGTGGAATCAGAATAAATGGCTAAAAACTGGTCCTAGAAAATTGCAATTAAATAATTGTAAATATCTTCAAAAAAACAATAAATTTTAAAATTATAGGATCCTTGTAGAAACAGTGAAAGAACTAATGGTGGCAACATCGGTTAAACTCTANAATTTTAAGGTGGAATCAGAATAAAAGGCTAAAAACTGGTCCTAGAAAATTGCAATGAATAATTGTAAATATCTTCAAAAAAACACTAAATTTTAAAATTATAGGATCCTTGTAGAAACAGTGAAAGAACTAATGGTGGCAACATCGGTTAAACTCTAAGAAATAATTACTGAAAATAAATTATTTATAGCAAATTGACCAGACAATCAGCATGGTAAACTAGGTTCAACGAAATGCAGAATGGTTAAACAAATAATTCAGCTAGCAAGCATGAATAACGCAAAATTTCTGGAGAGAACGATGATAATGTTATTTTCTTGCTTCAGCTGGTTTTTTGCAGCATTACAAGAAAGTCATAGTTAATTGAAATTCTCATTTGAATTATCTTCTTAGTGAGGTTCTTGACCTAACAAAATCCTTCTCTTGAGACCGCTAGAAGAATATCGCGGCCAGGATACATCAAATTAACTGCACTAGTTAGGCTATCAATATCTTGGTTACAAATTTGATGAAAGAGNGATGATAATGTTATTTTCTTGCTTCAGCAGGTTTTTTGCAGCATTACAAGAAAGACATAGTTAATTGAAATTCTCATTTGAATTATCTTTTTAGTGAGGTTCTTGACCTAACAAAATCCTTCTATTGAGACCGCTAGAAGAATATCACGGCCAGGATACATCAAATTAACTGCACTAGTTAGGCTATCAATATCTTGGTTACAAATTTGATGAAAGAGGGGTGAAGAATTATAAGAATACGAATTTGCATCTTCAAAGAATACAGAATTCATGGACAAGTACAAGATTAAATTAAAAGACTTAATTATGATTGTTGCAATTTGCCAAGCGAGACTGATAAAAAAAAAACCATGGGGATAGTACAAATTTTGAACCACACTTAATAATAGTCATATAACAATTGTACATACAAATCATTTAGGGGTTATTTGGTCGGTAGCAAAAAGAGTGCATTGCATTTCTTTTTTTTGGAAATCCAGACATTTGGTCAGAATAAAAACAAATGCAGTGTAAAATTACAATGTACTTAAAATTTATTTTCTAGTTCAATTTCAATGTATTTGAAATTCACTGGATTTGGGTGAATTGTTTGCAACCATTTGCCAACCGCTACTACTCTTACCGTTATAGACCTTCAGTAATTNAACATTTCGTGAGAATAAAAACAAATGCAGTGTAAAATTACAATGTATTTAAAATTTATTTTCTAGTTCAATTTCAATGTATTTGAAATTCACTGGATTTGGGTGGATTGTTTGCAACCATTTGCCAACCGCTACTACTCTTACCGTTATGGACCGTCAGTAATTCCCCGCCCACCCCCACGTCCCCAAAACAAACCATTGTTGCCTGCCCAACACTTGCTAACTTCAGCCGCCATTAGCTGATCACCTCCCTCTACCCGCCACCGTTAATAACTGCCATTGTTGACAGGTGTATTTTATATTGAATTGCTTTCACTTCAAAACCAAACTAATATATTTAAGGTTCTACATTTATTTTACACATAACCAAACAACTCTAGAGTATTCCAAATATAATATATTCCTTTTATACTACTTTACTTTTTCAGCAAATCAAACATCCCCTTAAAAATACTTTTATTTATTCTTTGTTTACCTCATTTTGGAAANCTTTTCAGCAAATCAAACATCCCCTTAAAATACTTTATTTATTCTTTGTTTACCTCATTTTGGAAAATCACCACTATGTTCTCAAAATAAACAAAATAATTTTAATTTTAACTACAGAATCCATAATTTTTATTCCAATTTCTATAATGAAATCCNTACCAGAGTGAACTTTGGATTGTTAGGACCAATTTGAGGGCCAGCTTCAGATCCCCTGATTGTTGATTTAGCAGGAAGAATTTGAAGAAGTTCTAAAGGAGGTTTATATCCATCAAGTTCTATAGTATTCCTGACTAGTTCAAGAAAAATATAATACTAATTATTGGTGAAAATAGATACGGTTGTTAAGGTGGAATCAGAATAAATAGCTAAAAACTGGTCCTAGAAAATTGCAATGAAATAATTGTAAATATCTTCAAAAAAACACTAAATTTTAAAATTATAGGATCCTTGTAGAAACAGTGAAAGAACTGATGGTGGCAACATCGATTAAACTCTAAGAAATAATTACTGAAAATAAATTATTTATAGCAAATTGACCAGACAATCAGCATAAGAAACTAGGTTCGAAGAAATGCAGAATGGTTAAACAAATAATTCAGCTAGCAAGCATGAATAACGCAAAATTTCTAAAGAGAACGATGATAATGTTATTTTCTTGCTTCAGCTGGTTTTTTGCAGCATTACAAGAAAGACATAGTTAATTGAAATTCTCATTTGAATTATCTTCTTAGTGAGGTTTTTGACCTAACAAAATCCTTCTATTGAAACCGCTAGAAGAATATTGCGGCCAGGATACATCAAATTAACTGCACTAGTTAGGCTATCAATATCTTGGTTACAAATTTGATGAAAGAGGGGTGAAGAATTATAAGAATACGAATTTGCATCTTCAAAGAATACAAAATTCATGGACAAGCACAAGATTAAATTAAAAAACTTAATTATGATTGTTGCAATTTGCCAAGCGAGACTGATCAAAAAAATGCCATGGGGATAGTACAAATTTTGAACCACACTTAATAATAGTCATATAACAATTGTACATACAAATCATTTANAGTTTTTTTCATTGTCATTATTTTCTACATGGTATCCAAGCCTCATGCATGTTTTTCATTCTCTCTTCTGATAATGTTGTATAAAGTGGCGATGACAAGCGCTCAAATAAATTATATCTTCTCTACCACTTTAGGTAATTCCAAAGCCACATGGCCCCACCCTACAATTCCTCTCTCTTGTATTTGTTAATTATTATTCCTAGAATTCAACTCATTAAGTTATGGTTACAAAACTCAATGGGCACAACTATCTCGTGTGAGCTTAATCTGTAAAACTGGCAATCGACGAGAGAAGCAAAACTAAGCAATTAACTAGTGAAATTTCAAATCTTGATAATGTTGACCATAATCTGAAATAATGGCGGTCTGAAAACTCTTGTCACTGCTTGGCAAATCAACTCCATGAAAACTGTTAGAAGATATTAGCATTGATTTATTTTCTTTTCCGATATTACATGTTTTATATGTTTCCTTCCTATTTTATATATTTCCTAATTGCATGTCTTTCCTATTTTATATATTTCCTATGTTAGGAGTCGTGTAATATGTACTTATGACTTTCCTTCCATATCAATAAAATTATTATGCTCAATTCTTAAAAATTACATAGTTTCAGAGCCAATGGTCTAACCCTAGCCACCAGCCCCTTCTTCCCATTGCCGGAACATCCTGCAGGCCTCCCTACCCTGCAGTTTTCAAGTGTGGGCCTCCATACACTGCAGTTTTTTCTCCTCATGCTGTTGTTTTTAGTTGTTGATCCCTCCTTCCCGTCGTCGGAACATCCTGTAGGCCTCCCTCGCCCATAACTTCCAACAGTTGGTCTCCCTCTTCCTGCAGTTTTATAGTTGTTATCTTCCCTGTTGGCTCTCCCTTCGTTGTTTCCCTGTATACTTCAGTCGTTGATCCTTCCTGTAGAAGTTTCCAGTCGTTGGCCTCCCCTCCAGCAGGCTAAATCTCCTTTTAGCCCGTCGTCTGCAGGGCCTACCATCGTTCATCTTCCCTACAGGATTTCCCGCCGTCTGAATCCTCTATGTCGGGACTACCCATACATAGGAATCCTTCAACTCAGGTAGCATTCACCTAGATTCGCCAAGAGAAAGAAAGAGACTTATTATGCTCGGCACCTCCACTCCTTCAGTCGAACCTTCAACCTTGGTCTTCAATAGTACTCAACACTCTGCCACGTTGTCACAAGCCAATCACTTCACATGTGATTTTTATCACAAATCATAGCATACTTGTGACAAGTGTTGGAAACTTCACCGGAAACCAGCGAATAAGTCTTCGACCAAAACCTCTGCTACTAAAGGACTCTCTGAGACCTCATAATCCATGACTGTGCAGCCGAACCCCACTCGAACCATCCCAGAATCACCAAACTCCATCGAGAGTCTGATGGAAAACTTAATTAAGTTGTTTGGATCTAGTTAGTTCTCTTTCGGCCCTTCGACCTCCCATGTTCGTCAAAGTAACATTTCTATGACACTAACTGCTTTTGATTATACTATTTCGTGGATTGTTGATTCAGGTGTCATGGACCAAATGATCAGGTGTTCACAAGCCTTCTCGACATATCCCTCGTGCTCCAGGAGAGATACTATTAAAATTGTTGACGGCTCCTATAGTCGCATTATGGGTAATTGGTTTGTTGTTCTTACAGTCGGGCTAATTGTGGGATCCGTGTTACACATTCATTTGCTAAAGTGTAACCACTTGTCGGTTCAGTAAATTAACATGTCTTGATTGTGTTGCTCATTTTTTTTTTAGATATTTTTCTTTCAGGATCGTTGTTCGGGGAGAATGATTAGAACTGCTATAAGCAAGTAGCAGGGTTCTACTTCTTCCAGGAAAAAAAAGCATTGATGATGTCCTATTGTGCTTTTACATAAGCGAGTAGTTGGGTCATCTCAGTTTTCACTATTTAAAACAATAATATCATTTAATGTTTATTAATAAAAATCTATGTAGCTTGAAATGTGAGATTTGTCATTTAGCTAAATATTAACGTGTACAATATCTACCCCACCATTATACTCCTGCTCCTTTTTCACTGATTCATAATGACTTATACGGACCCTCTCAAACTCTGAGCTACTCCAATAAAGCTTCCAAGGATAAGCTCATCACTTCATGGGCCAAAAAAGGCATTGATGCTTAGTTAACCTTGCAAATGTTATGATGCAATCTACCTTTTATTTCTCTAAATATAAAGCAAAAACACCTAGTACTTGATTTTTGAGAATTTTGCTCCAAAAATAATTCGGGAAGGAGTTAAAATTGACATTGAAAGTAGATTATTTAGTGGAAAGATGGGCATAAAAGGGCTACCACAATCCTCAGACACCAATGGTTGCCAACTGTCACAATTGCAAGTCAACAAGAGTAGGAAGGTTCCATGAAGCCAAACTATTTCATATACAAGAATATTCCAAAACCATGTGATTACTACAGATCAACGTCTTCTTAACTTAAAAATTCCAAACAAATACACAATAAAGGAGATTTTCCACATGAAAAATACCTCAAAGGGAACAAAGCCATGAAGTATGGCATATTTGCAAAAAAATATACAAGCTCTAAAATATTATACAAGTGTTTCTCAACCAGCATATAATTGGAAATACATTAAAATGAATTTCCACTTGCACAGTCCAAATGACGGTGATGATAACATAAGGCACCCAAGTCAAATTATCTCGGTAATGCCAATACAACTAGCACATCCCCAAGTAGTGCCAACACAAATAGAAATGAATTATCTGTAAATATGTATTTTCAATGTCAAAATTGAAATCGACAAATTCAAATACTTACCAATTGAATAAATTCTTAGAGAAAAAAAATAATTTGCAACTTGTTGTCCAAGTTTGGTAATCCCAATGGTAAACCATTTATTTGACAAATTTATCCAAGAACTAAAGAAGCCAAATCAATAAAATTTAAAGCCTCCTTTAACTGGTAGACCGATTTATTGAATATTCATTTTTGGGAAAATTTTTGTTACATTCAAAGATAAGGTTTAGAATAAGTTACTTGGCACTAGCTCCTTAATAACAAGTTATTTAGAAAACCTATCACATCAACCAACCTCTGATGTGCCTGAGAATCAAGCTAGAATCTTAAAGGATGTCCATTCCAGTGAATTTGAAAGTCATTCAGAAAGAATGATACTTGTTAATACAATCTTGCAACAATATTTTTTATGGTCGACTCAAAGAAAAGATGCTAAAGAATATTCATATAGTTGTGTTTAATATCAAAAATTCACTCATATACAACTTCAACTCTTTCACAAACTACAACCAATATCCAGCCATGGTAACTTGTTGTCTAAGAGATAAACCTACTTGGCCCTCCTCACTCAACAAGTGATTGAACAAAATTATTCTAGTAATGATTGATTGTTTTATAAAAACAATGCAGCTAAAACTTCAGATGAAATTGTTACTGTAGTTATCCACATTTTAATATGGCCCAATATCATTTATCAGCGTTTCTCATAAATAATGATTATAATCAATATTTGTCCGCAAATTTCAAGCAGGAGAACCGAAAAAAGCCAAAAAGATCGAATTTATCTCAAATATAACTCGGTTCATTGTCCAATCATAAACAGAAATATTGAAGCCGCAGACAAGCTAATCTTCAATCTCTTCCAAAAAAACATCAAGGGCATCAAAGGCAAATGGGCTAAGACTTTACCTTTAATACTCTAGGCTCTACATACCACACCATCATTAGTGATCGGTCAAACCCATTCACTTTCTACCAAAGAGCATAAGCCTTATTACCAATCAAAGCCTACAAAACTAAAGATCTGTTACGAAATCAAACTCTGAATAAAGAGAATTTGATGACTATAGAAATCTAAACTAAGGACTTTAAAATTTTCTTGATTTAATAGGGTAAATTGAGAAATGAGTATGTTTAATAATTAATTAGGCTAGAGAAGATCATAAAAGAAAATTTTAAAAATAGCAAAAAAGACCCAATTAATGAAATTTTTCATGAAAACACCCATTAAATACATTTTTTTTAATGCAAATTTTAATTATTTAGACTAGATTCACATTTCATCTTTGTATTATTTCAATTTGTTAATTTTAATTTTTTAAATTTGAAACTTTTTTTAAAATTTAAAATTGGAATGACACTTTTAGGTTTATATATTTTCAAAATTGGCTTCTTTTTTTTAACATCAACAATATATTCTGAGATGAAATGAACTTTGAAATGACGAGTACGTGTTGTTAAATATTAAAATATAAAATAGCAAAGATATTTGAAGAAAAGCTTAAATTAAATAAATTCAAAACATATACATAACGAGGTAAATTTCACTAGTCACTGTCGGTCAACTTTTTGGATTGATAGATTATGAAAATATGGTATATGAAAATAATTTTTGAAAATTTAATTTAATATAATAGATATATAGTTTGAGTTTTAAAAGTAGTATTTTTAATTTTTGAAAAATGAGACCAAATGGATCTCATTAGTCCAATAATTTGCATAATCGTGCCTGACACCCTGAATACTACACATTCCAAGAGGAAAGTGTAGACCCCGATAATAGGCCCAATCCTGCAAACTAAGAGATTTGTGACATCCATTTGGTCTGCGAACCTTTTATATATGACCGACAAATTCCCCTATTTAATACAAAGATTAAATAGGGTTTATTTTACCTGGGTTCCAAGTTCCCTATAGAGGCAAGCCCCTATAGTTAATTACATCCCAAATGAC
>JXCR01135257.1:70245-97683 GCA_002079205.1 Phalaenopsis hybrid cultivar
GTGCTACCCACAAAGTTGGCTCCAAGCTTCTGTCGTCGTGACAGCTCCAGGGTTTAAGTGTTTGAGTGTGTAGTTTGTGCTTCACAGTTTTGGGTCAATGTTTAGTTTTGCATACAGGGTAATAAAATTACGGTTTAAATAAATGTACTTGAAAGATTTAAAGTCCTGAAATAACGGTCATCTCGAGTCTCATAGTATTCCCTTTAGAGAGCTTGAAATACGCAATCAACAAATGAGTGTTTAAGATCAACAAGCAAATGGTCATTGGAACCTCACAATATTTGCGTTTAAGTGTTTGAAACATAAAACAAACAGCTAAGCATTTAAAATCAGCAATAACATATAATCAAAATATTATTTATAGTCCTCCAAAATCACTAAGAATGTATGGCCAAAGCAGCATTTATAGTTCTCCAAAGATCGATGCCAAACATATGAATATACAATAATGATTCGATGCTTGTCCGATGGAATGAAGTGAACATTCGCTACAAGTTGCATTAATTCAACTACAACCATTTTTTTTTATCAATGCTATATCTGTCCTGCCAAAATAAATCACAAAAGCCTTCCCAAAATTACATAATTCTGAACAAAGATTTCCTAGAATGAAGAACTATATCACGTTTCAATAGAAGAGCAGATGAAATTGTTTTGTGTTGAGAAAGAAGAATTGAAAGATTTACGATATACACTCAATGATCAATGACAACAGATTTTTTTTTTAATTAAAAATAAATAATAAAAAAAAATGAAAGGAAAAGGGAGTTCAGGAAATATACCGGAAATATACCTGCAACTGTGTAAAGAGATTTCGGCTGCAACAGAGAAGAATTAGAAGAGGTAAATCTCATGCGACGAAGAGATAAAACAAAGCACTGTTGAATCAGTGAAGCACTTCTTCGATGGTTTCGAGTAGGGCAGGAGCTTCGGCTAAAGCTGCCGCAGAGGAGCGGGCGAGCAGGGTCGAGCGGAGGAGGCGCAGGATCGAGGGTGGCGAGGCGAATGGCTTCGATTGAGCGAAGGGCGAAGCAGGCGTTTCAATCGGTGCAAGGAGCGAGCAGGAGCTTCGGCTAGAGCTGATGCAGAGGAGGAGCGGGCGAGCGACTTCGGTTCGCAGAGGAGCGGGCGAGCGACTTCGGTTCGCAGAGGAGGAGCGGGCGAGCGACTTGGGTTCGCAGAGAAGGTGAGGGAAGCGAGGCGAATCAAGCAGCGGATGCGAGCTGGGAGCTTCGAACAACTTCGTGCAGTGGAGAGGCGAGCGAGGTTTCTGTCGAGCGGGGGGAAGGCTTCAGTCGAGTGTAAGCAGGGAGGCGAGGGTCTCGGTACAAAGGAAGATGCGAGCGGAAGAAGGAAGCGGGAGATCGGGAGTTGAGCGCGACCTCTGCGTCGATCGGCTGTTCGGCGTGAGAAGGAAGAGCGGAGCGAGTTTTTTTTTTTCGGCGTAGCAAAGGGTCGAGCGCCTCGTCCCTCTCTGTTGGGCGGGCTCGAGCAGAGAAAAATTCGGGAGAGGGAGAAGGCGAGCGGGGGATGAAGAGGAGGCCGAATGCTAGGATCGTGAAGGAACGCTCGAATTGTATACCAAAAATGTATCTGTTACGGGTGATTAGGCGGGAAATTAAATTGTTTCCACATAGGCAGGGAGGTTTAATTGGAAAAGAATTAATTTTCATTATATGTGGAGTTAATGATATATTTGAATTTTGAAATTTGAAATTTAAAATTTATGATTTGTGGGCAGAAATAATTATCCCGGGCTTAACCCATATTCAGTCCAAGTCAAACTCGAAATGAACCTGGGTTGAACCCACCCCGCTAAAAAATGCATCGATTTTCGTGCTAGTCGCTCGCGTGTGTAACCCTAGCAATATGGGTGTCCTTTCTAGCTAAAATCAACGTTCCGAACGCGTCAACGCAGTCCGTTTCGTCATCCGGAGTCGTCCGGACGAGTTTGCCGGCGGGCGAGTCAATTTAAGNAGAGTTTTCCTCATGCATGTTTTTCATTCTCTCTTCTGATAATGTTGTATAAAGTGGCGATGAAAATGCTCAAATAAATTATATCTTCTCTACCACTTCTAGTAATTCCAAAACCACATGGCCCCACCCTACAATTCCTCTCACTCTTGTATTTGTTGATTATTATTCCTAGAATTCAACTCATTAAGTTATTGTTACAAAACTCAATGAGCACAACTATCTTGTGTGAGCTTAATTTGTAAAACTGGCAATCGACGAGTAAAGCAAAACTAAGCAATTAACTAGTGAAATTTCAAATCTTGATAATGTTGACCATACTCTGAAATAATGGCAGTCTGAAAACTCTTGTCATTGCTTGGCACATCAACTCCATGAAAACTGTTAGAAGAAGATATTAGCATTGATTTATTTTCTTTTCCGATATTACATGTTTTATATGTTTCCTTCCTATTTTATATATTTCCTAATTGCATGTCTTTCCTATTTTATATCTTTCCTATGTTAGGAGTTGTGTAATATGTACTTATGACTTTCATTTCATATCAAAAAGATTATTATGCTCAATTCTTAAAAATTACATAGTTTCAGAGCCAATGATCTAACCCTAACCACCAACCCCTTCTTCCCATTGTCGGAACATCCTGCAGGCCTCCCTACCCTGCAGTTTTCAAGTGTAGGCCTCCATACACTGCAGTTTATTTCTCCTCATGCTGTTGTTTTTAGTTGTTGATCCCTTCTTCCCGTCGTCGGAACATCCTGTAGGCCTCCCTCGCCCATAACTTTCAACAATTGGTCTCCCTCTTCCTGCAGTTTTATAGTCGTTATCTTCCCTGTCGGCTCTCCCGTCGTTGTTTCCCTGTATATTTCAGTCGTTGATCCTTCCTGTAGAAGTTTCCAATCGTTGGACCTCCCCTCCAGCAGGCTAAATATCCTTTTAGCCTGCCGTCTGCAGGGCCTACCGCCGTTGATCTTCCCCATAGGATTTCCCGCCGTCAGAATCCTCTATGTCGGGACTACCCATATATAGGAATCCTTCAACTCAGGTAGCATTCACCTAGATTCGCCAAAAAGAAAGAAAGAGACTTATTATGCTCAGCACCTCCACTCCTTCAGTCGAACCTTCAACATTGGTCTCCAATAGTACTCAACACTCTGCCACGTCGTCACGAGCCAATCACTTCACATGTGATTTTTATCACAAATCATAGCATACATGTGACAAGTGATGGAAGCTTCACCGGAAACCAGCGAATAAGTCTTCAACCAAAACCTCTGCTACTAAAGGACTCTCTGAGACCTCATAATCCACAACTGTGCAGCCGAACCCCACTCGAACCATCCTAGAATCACCAAACTCCATCAAGAGTTTGATGGAAAACTTAATTAGGTTGTTTGGATCTAGTTAGTTCTCTTTTGGCCCTTCGACCTCCCATGTTCGTCAAAGTAACATTTCTATGACACTAACTGCTTTTGATTATATTATTCTGTGGATTATTGATTCAGGTGCCATGAACCACATGATCAGGTGTTCACAAGCCTTCTCGACATATCCCTCGTGCTCCAGGAGAGATACTATTAAAACTGTCGACGGCTCCTATAGTTGCATTGTTCTTACAGTCGGGCTAACCGTGGGATCCGTGTTACACATTCATTTGCTAAAGTGCAACCACTTGTTGGTTCAGTAAATTAACATATGTCTTGATTGTGTTGCTCATTTTTTTCTAGATGTTTGTCTTTCAGGATCGTTGTTCGGGGAGAATGATTACAACTTGCTATAAGCGAGTAGTTGGGCTCTACTTCTTCCAGGAAAAAAAAGCATTGATGATGTCCTATTGTGCTTTTACATAAGCGAGTAGTTGGGTCATCTCAGTTTTCACTAGAACTGCTACTGCTATAAGCGAGTAATTGGGTCATCTCAGTTTTCACTATTTAAAACAATAATATCCTTTGATGTTTATTAATAAAAATCTATGTAGTTTTAAATGTGAGATTTTTCATTTAGCTAAATATTAACCTGTACAATATCTACCCCACCCTTATACTCCTGCTCCTTTTTCACTGATTCATAATGACTTATAGGGACCCTCTCGAACTCTGAGCTACTCCAATAAAGCTTCCAAGGATAAGCTCATCACTTCATGGGCCAAAAAAGGCATTGATGCTTAGTTAACCTTGCAAATGTTATGATGCAATCTACCTTTTTATTTCTCTAAATATAAAGCAAAAACACCTAGTGCCTGATTTTTGAGAATTTTGCTCCAAAAAGAATTCGGGAAGGAGTTAAAATTGACATAGAAAGTAGATTATATAGTGGAAAGATGGGCAGAAAAGGGATACCACAATCCTCAGACACCAATGGTTGCCAACTGTCACAATTGCAAGTCAACAAGAGTAGGAAGGTTCCATGAAGCCAAACTATTTCATATCCAAGAATATTCCAAAACCATATGATTACTACAGTTCAACGTCTTCTTAACTTAAAAATTCCAAACAAATACACAATAAATGAGATTTTCCGCATGAAAAATACCTCAAAGGGAACAAAGCCATGAAGTATGGCACATTTGCAAAAAATCTACAAGCTCTAAAATATTATACAAGTGTTTCTCAACCAGCATATAATTGAAAATACATTAAAATGGATTTCCACTTGCACAATCCAAATGACGGTGATGATAACATAAGGCACCCAAGTCAAATTATCTCGGTAATGCCAGTACAACTAGCACATCCCCAAGTAGTGCCAGCACAAATAGAAATCAATTATCTGTAAATATGTATTTTCAATGTCAAAATTGAAATCAACAAATTCAAATACTTACCAATTGAATAAATTCTTAGAGAAGAAAAATAATTTGCAAACTTGTTGTCCAAGTTTGGTAATCCCAATGGTAAACCATTTATTTAACTAATTTATCCAAGAACTAAAGAAGCCAAATCAATAAAATTTAAAGCCTCCTTTAACTGGTAGACCGATTTATTGAATATTCATTTTTGGGAAAATTTTTGTTACATTCAAAGATAAGGTTTAGAATAAGTTACTTGGCACTAGCTGCTTAATAACAGGTTATTTAGAAAACCTATCACATCAACCAACCTCTGATGTGCCTGAGAATCAAGTTAGAATATTAAAGGATGTCCATTCCAGTGATTTTGAAAGTCATTCAGAAAGAATGATAGTTGTTAATACAATCTTGCAACAATATTTTTTTGGTCGACTCAAAGAAAAGATGCTAAAGGATATTCATATAGTTGTGTTTAATATCAAAAATTCACTCATATACAACTTCAACTCTTTCACAAACTACAACCAATATCCAGCCATGGTAACTTGTTGTCTAAGAGATAAACCTACTTGGCCCTCCTCACTCAACAAGTGATTGAACAAAATTATTCTAGTAATGATTGATTGTTTTATAAAAAAAATCCAGCTAAAACTTTAGGTAAAATTGTTACTGTAGTTATCCACATTTTAGTATGGCCCAATATCTTTTATCGGCGTTTCTCATAAATAATGATTATAATCAATATTTGTCCGCAAATTTCAAGCAGGAGAACCGAAAAAAGCCAAAAAGAACGAATTTATCATAAATATAACTCGGTTCATTGTCCAATCATAAACAGAAATAATGAAGCCGCAGACAAGCTAATCTTCAATCTCTTCCAAAAAAACATCAAGGGCATCAAAGGCAAATGGGCTAAGACTTTACCTTTAATACTCTAGGCTCTACATACCACACCATCATTAGTGATCGGTCAAACCCATTCACTTTCTACCAAAGACCATAAGCCTTATTATCAATCAAAGCCTACAAAACTAAAGATCTGTTACGAAATCAAACTCTGAATAAAGAGAATTTTATGACTATAGAAATCTAAACTAAGGACTTTAAAATTTTCTTGATTTAATAGGGTAAATTGAGAAATGAGTATGTTTAATAATTAATTAGGCTAGAGAAGATCATAAAAGAAAATTTTAAAAATAGCAAAACAACCCAATTAATGAAAATTTTCATGAAAACACCCATTAAATACATTTTTTTAATGCAAATTTTAATTATTTAGACTAGATTCACATTTCATCTTTGTAGTATTTCAATTTGTAAATTTTAATTTTTTACATTTGAAACTTTTTTAAATTTAAAATTGGAATGACACTTTTAGGTTTATATATTTTCAAAATTGGCTTCTTTTTTTCAACGTCATCAATATATTCTGAGTTGAAATGATTTTTGAAATGACGAGTATGTGTTGCTAAATATTAAAATATAAAATAGCAAAGATATTTGAAGAAAAGTTTAAATTAAATAAATTAAAAACATATACATAACGAGGTAAATTTCACTAATCACTCAATACATAAAACAATGCACAATCTCATGGTGGGATAGCACCTACTCCAAGTGCAATCTACTTGAGGCTCCTAATAGTTGTTGTCGTAATTTATGTTCATCACCTTGTTCAAACTCATCTCCTGGTGTTGTGACAACCAAAATTTTTGGCCGCATTCAAAATTGGGGCAAATGGTAAATACATGGATGATTCCCCAAACGTTAGGTCATATCATGCAGAGCAAGCGTAGGCGTGCTCTGAAATTCCAAGTTCCAATGATCACCCTCAGCAATATTCCACAATAGATCAAATGATGGTTCCTTATATATCAAAAATCCAGCATAATTTGAAGTTCCCGCTTATGTGAATGATTCAACATATGATGATGGTCTCACATATGCCGACTATTATGAATCGCTAGCAATCAATCTTCAACTAGTGCCAATAATTAATCTCCTCCAAAATGGAGTGTCATTGTTGAGCATCTGAAGCTGATATCTGCTGACATTAATAGCTTAATATGTTTGATGAACCTGTTTCACATAGATATCATGCTCAATCATTTGATCAAATGCACTTAGAATAATATGAATGATTCCTCCACTCTACTAGACAACTTACAATCTATCCAGAGCAAGCTACATGCACTAATGTTTTCATCGTCCTAGCTTGTAAATGGATCTACGATGCCATTTTGTTCCTATGAAATGATTCAACTTGGCGTATTTAACATTTAATCTCTTCAAAATAATCAAAAAGAAATTAATTATTTTTACTTCCATTAAAATTTTAATGACATGGTAGGTGTTGAGTTGGTACCCTCTTAAGGCAAATTAACGCCCATAATTTATGTCGTCGCATATAATCTACCAACTCCTTATTGTCATCTTCGTACATCGAATTAATTTGGATTACAAATACCTAAAAATTCATATTTCAAAATAATTTCGATGGCAATGCATCAAGTCTTTATATGCCCTACATCGCCCCTCAACCCTCTCAGACCTAAAAGAACCTTGAAATGAATGCCAACAACTGATATTTATAGGTAATCCCTTAATGTTGATACATATACTAGAAATAATTAAAATCCACATCATTAATTGCAATTAATACACCGGCTCACCCGGGACAAGTTATGTTATCAAAGATTTTTTCCCCTTACTATTTTTAACTACTCAAAGGAGATAAGATAATTGGAGAACTAATGTACACTTATAATCTCTTAGGTCAAGTTAATTGAATTGTAGTCCAAATCTAAACTGAGTTAAGCAAGTCTTTCTAAATCACTCTTTCTCGCTTCATACTCTTTAGATTCGAACTCTATTTGTCAAGCAAATCATTGCTATATGACAATAAATTTGTATCCAACAACTTATAGAACTAACAATCAGCCAATACAATTTCAGCGGCAATGGCAAAGATTTCAAGTGAATATGTTCTGCCTGTAAATAAAGATATCAAAAGCTGGATTGTTTGCTTGGGAACTAACTCTTTGGAAGAATACCTAAGAAGAATACCACCAAAGTAAAAATAGCTATTTTGGGAATGCAAAATATGTTAACTAGGTAAAATAGAATCCCTTTAAGTTAAATACCAGCAAACAAAATAAAAAAAAGCCATTCTTCCAGGTATTGTGATAACTTTGAACTTGTTTTACAAAAAATCTAATAATAATTGTTGTAAATTGATGCAATACAAATTTTATGTGTGAAAATCCAAGAAGTGAAAAACCACAAGCAATGAAAAAGAATTCACTTTATCGGATGAGAAAATTATAAGTAGAGTGTCAACTCGCCTAAAACCAAACTAAAGAGAAAGATTGTTTCTCATACAAAGAAAATAAGTATTTATGGACTTCTACAAGTCCTCTTAATGCTAAAATAGAATCAATCCAACAGTGGAGAACCTCAATTTGGGCACTTATAATTTCTTACTAAAGTGAATGTGATCCAAATAATTTGAGTCGTAAATTTAAAAATCTAAACCTTAATATAAACTTTCGAAAAATATGCAGAATAAATCTTCAATTTTCAACAAAATCCTCTCCACATCTTCTATAAAAAACTCTAAAAATCATCAATGAATATCAAATTCAAGCAATGCTCAAACTTGGCAATTAAGAGTGCATTGGTAATCATATCATAAGGATTATCATGGTCATTAATATTGTTGATAATAATATCATCACGAGTAATAACTTCATGAACTAAGTGATAATGAACATCAATGTGTGTAATTCTTTCATATAATATCTAATCTTTAGTGATATAAATAGTACTCTGATTATCACACATCACTGTAATGATTATCAAGTTTTCATTAAGCTCTTAAGATAAACATTTCAACTAAAAAGCCTTTTTACAAGCTTTAGCAATTGTCATGTACTCATCTTTAGTTATAAATAGTAATATTGTGGTCCATAAGTGTCCTCCTAATTAATTACACAACCACCAACAATAAATACATATCTTACAAGTGGTCTCCACCTATCAAAATCTCCAACAAAGTCTAAATTAACATAACCAGTGATTTTATTTGTAGTTCTCCCACATAGAAGACATCTTTAGTTCCACATAAATTCATAAAAATTTATTGAACTGCTTCTAAAGCTCATTACCCATATGCTCATGTACTTATTCATTGCACTAATTATATATGATAAGTCTGGAAAGAATATAAAACTCGAGACATATAGTCAATTTTATTGTCTGATTATGAATACAAAATTGATTGAAGCCTGAAATATCCAACTAATATAATACTAAGAGGTTTGATATTGTATAACGAGCCTATGCAAGATTTTTTCAATATACCCTTTTTGACTCATAAATAATTTATCTGCATTCCTACCTTCATGAATCTCCATGCCAAAGATCTTTTTTGTAACTCTAAAATCTTTCATCTCAGATTTAAAATTCAATTGAGCCTTCAATTTCTCTATTATTATTAGCAACTATCAACATATCATCAACATATAAGAGCAATTAGACACATGATCCATAGTCATTCCTCTAAAAGTGAACACAACTATAGTAACCACTCATAAACTCATAAATGTTTATAAAGGAGTCAAATTTCTTGTAACACTTCCTAACAAACTATTTCAAACCATAAAAAAATTTCTTGAACAAACAAGCAATCATTTTTTATAACCACAAAGCCCTTAATTATTGCATATAAATATTCTCCTCGAACACTTCATGCAAAAACACAATTTATATATAACAGCCCAAGCTCAAGGTCATGATTAACCACAATACAATGTAAAGCTCAAAATAAACTATGCTTAATCGGTGGAAAGAATACATTTGTATAATTAATACCTAAAATCTGACTAAATCCCTTTGCAATTAACCTAGTCTTGTATCAAGCATATTCAACTCTTGGTGTATCTTCATTGCTCTTAAACACCAATTTGCAACATACAAATTTCATCACCAATATAGCAATCATCCATTTATTAGAATCGCCGAAATTAATCGCACATTTATAGCTAAAAGGTTCTTCACCATCTTTGATACATTCGACCACACTTAAGATGTAAGCAACCAAATCTGTCTCACTATGCATCTATCATTATTTAATTTCTTTCACTTTTCTATCCTTGATAACGTAAAATTGTAGTGGTTGTTGTAGTACTAATAGAAAATCAGTATCACCGTGATTGTCTGAACTTAACTAAAAAGTCATACCAAAAGATGTATGTCTCAATTTGAAGCTCAATTTTTCTACAAGACCTCTCATTTTAATTAACTTCATTACATCCTAAAGTAGGTGTTGAGCATAACACGGTAGACTAGTTAAATACAACATTTATATTAATGGTTATTGTTTTCTTATTTTCAAGCATTATATTTGTTGCATTTAAATTTAAATTTATACCTAAGAAAAAAACATTTTGTTGATCAAAGCTCTATTTATCATTATCAACATGAGCAAATGCAGAATAGACAAAAATCCATAGATTAGACTAATAAGTGAGTTTATTGGATCAAATCTCCTACAGAGTCTTCTAATCAATAGCAATTGAAGGAAAGCAATTTAACAAATAGCAAGTTGCAGAAGCAACGTCAAACAAAAATGACTTAGGTAACCTAGCATTAGAGCATATATAACATACTTTCTTCATTATAGCCCTTCATTCACTCTGTCAAAACATTTTGTTGTAAAGTAGTGTTGAATTATGAAGTGGCTTAAATTTTTTTATAATTTGCAGAAGATATTAAATTTTCCTGAATAATATCGATAAGTAAACATTAAATCTGCTTCTCGATCTATTTCTCAACCATAATCTTTCCCTCTTAAATATAATAAATGCAACTTTAGTCTCCTTTAAGAAAAAATTCAAAATTTTCTTAAAAAATCATCAATAATTGATAGCACTTTTGTTAGACGAAGTTATGGATAATTTCCAAAGGTCAGGATGTATGCAATCTAGCATCCCCTATTAATGTTGATGTATGTGCTAAACTTAAATTCCTTTTATTCTCCAAATGCACAGCGCTCATAAAACTTCTATTTAATAATACTCTAGCTTAGAAAAAGCAATAATTGTCACTTATCGTTGTAGTGCATTGCAAGCCATATAATCCAGCAGCTTTTTTATGTCCATTCATCATAACAAAAGAGCCTTTACAAACATTCAAAACTTCATTTAGAATACTTGCATCATTTAGTATCGAGAGTACTCAAGAAAATTAAATTTTCTTTCCAATCAAGGACATATTTCACATCTCCAAATATTCTACTAACTCCATCAACATCATGATTCTGATAGTTCTAATACCAGATTCTTTACAATGAGCATTATTGTCTATTATTTCTCATTAATAGCATATTCTTAGACAATAATTTATATGTTGAAAATCAATTCTTATTGGAACATATATGAAACGTGCAAAGTGAATCAAGAACTCAATCATCATAAAGTTCACTATGAAAGACAATTAAAACTCCATCATAACTAACAACTTAACAGAGTGATCTAATTATTTTATTCTAATTAGTAGGATTTTTTTTTCTATTTTGTGGTTTGTAATATTCAGATTTGATGTCGTTTTCTCTTGCATTGATTGCAGATCTTCCTTAGTTTTAAATTTTCATATACTTCATATTAACACCAAATTTCTGTCTCGAGTCCTCTATTAAACCATAATGCCTTCTCCCTGAGAAGCAGATTCATCCACAAACTATTTCATCTTCTCTTTAAAAAATAAAGCATCATAGACTACATCCAAAATAAATGTCTATCTCTAAATGTTGTATATGATGAAAGCAACGAACACAATAGAATTAACATAAATTTTTTTCATGGTTAACTTCCATAGCTTCTAAATCAAAAAAAAAAAAATTAAAGAAAGCCATGTGATATAAGAGAAAAACCGTGTCAGATATTTTATCTGAGTGTAAATGTTACTTTAAATGGAAATTACTAGTGAGTTTTGTCATCATGCAAAACTATTCTAATTTCGGTCATAATGCAAAGGTTCTCTTCACCTTCAAAACATCTTATAAAATTTGATTTGATAGATAAAAATGAATATGAAATAAAATAATTAGATCATTGCATTGCTTCTTCTGCAATGTCCACAATGATGACGATTTGTCAAATCTTAGTAGTGCATCATCCAAATTCAACTACACCACAAGAGCACATATTTTAGTCTACCAAAGAGAAAATCTAATTTTATGCTCCAAAAGCGAAATGTTGAATTTCATTGTTGTCATTCTCGAAATTAAAAAAAGTTACTCTAGATCATTTGTTATAAAATTGATGCAATAAATAATAAAATAAACAAAAGAAATGCAAAGATTTTATGTGAAAAATCTCAAGATGGGATAAAACATAGGCAGACAAGGAGAATTCATTATATCAAAAGAGAGTTACAAGCAGAGAGTGTAAACTCGTCTAAAAAATGGTATTTCTGAACTTCTGCAAAACCCCTTAAAAATTACTCAAGAGGATAATAAAGCAATAGTACACAGATCTCAATCTAAAAGCTATAATAAGATCAATCCAACAAACAATAGCAATCTTCAGTTTGTGTACTCATAATTTTCTACTAATACAAGCCATACCCACATAATTCGAGTCACATTTTTAATATTAACAAATAATAATACCCTAATTACCAAATCTGATATACACAACCTTTCCCCAAACACAAGGTCCTGAAAGCCAAAAGCCTGTTTTTCAACAAAGGCCTCACCTTTTAAGGCCACTAGAATGCGGAGACGAGACAATGCAGACTTACGATTCCTGTGCTGCGACCTGTCTTCTACAGCCTACAATCAAACAAAAACCTGCTGAATTTCAACCTAAAACATCAATTCACCAAACGAATTTCAATATTAAAATAAAGTGGTGTTAGGGATGTGGAGAACAATTGGACCTGGGCTATAATGCCGGTGGGGAGGTGCTTCANCATGCTTATCTTCCATAGCTTCTAAATCAAAAAAAAAAAAAAAATAAAGAAAGTCATGTGATATACGAGAAACAACTTGGCAGATATTTTATTGGAGTGTAAATGTTACTTTAAATGGAAATTACTAGTGAGTTTTGTCATCATGCAAAGCTATTCTAATTTCAGTCATAATGCAAAGGTTCTCTTCACCTTCAAAACATCTTATAAAATTTGATTTGATGGATAAAAATGAATATGAAATAAAATAATTAGATCATTGCATTGCTTCTTCTGCAATGTCCACAATGATGACGATTTGTCAAATCTTAGTAGTGCATCATCTAAATTCGACTACACCACAAGAGCACATATTTTAGTCTACCAAAGAGAAAATCTAATGTTATGCTCCAAAAGCGAAATGTTGAATTTCATTGTTGTCATTCTCGAAATTAAAAAAAAGTTACTCTAGATCATTTGTTATAAAATTGATGCAATAAATAATAAAATAAATAAAAGAAATGCAAAGATTTTATGTGAAAAATCTCAAGATGGGATAATACATAGGCAGACAAGGAGAATTTATTATATCAAAAGAGAGTTACAAGTAGAGAATGTAAACTCGTCTAAGAAATGGTATTTCTGAACTTCTGCAAAACCCCTTAAAATTTACTCAAGAGGATAATAAAGCAATAGTACACAGATCTCAATCTAAAAGCTATAATAAGATCAATCCAACAAACAATAGCAATCTTCAGTTTGTGTACTCATAATTTTCTACTAATACAAGCCAGACCCACATAATTCGAGTCACATTTTTAATATTAACAATTAATAATACCCTAATTACCAAATCTGATATAGACAACCTTTCCCCAAACACGAGGTCCTGAAAGCCAAAAGCCTGTTTTTCAACGAAGGCCTCACCTTTTAAGGCCACTAGAATGCGGAGACGAGACAATGCAGACGTACGATTCCTGTGCTGCGACCTGTCTTCTACAGCCTACAAGCAAACAAAAACCTGCTGAATTTCAACCTAAAACCCCAATTCACCTAACGAATTTCACTACTAAAATAAAGTGGTGTTAGGGATGTGGAGAACAATTGGACCTGGGCTATAATGCCGGTGGGGAGGTGCTTCAGACGGACAGCAGACTCGCGCTTGTTGCGGTGCTGTCCGCCGGGCCCGGAGGCTTTGAAGGTGTCCATCTCGCACTGAGCCATCAGCTCCTCATCACTTAACCGAAGATATTCAGCGGCAGTGGTGCTGCTGCTGCTGCTACTTGAGGAGGAGGATAATTTGAGGGAAGCTAGGGTTTTTCGGGTTCTTTGTAGGTTGATGAGCGGAAATGGACCATGATTGTCTGCCCCGTGGGAAATCCACAGAGCCCACCTCGAAAGCAGCCGCGCCATTCTGGTAGGAATGGATCGACGCCAAGAAAGAAAGGAAGCGGGATAAAAATATATTTAGTTAATTTGGTCAAAATTTAAAAATCCTAATTTAATACATTTAGTTAATTCGATTTTATTTTAAAATATCATTTCAATTCTTTTTAATCTAAATATTTGGTTAATGATTATTAATTATTTTTTAATTTTTATTTGATCACAGAAAAAATCTTTAAAAAAGTTAAAATTAAATGAAATTTAAATTTTAATTGAGGTTTGTTACCTTATTCGGATGCACTATTTCTACCTACAGGCTACATCTTCTCTATTTTATCGCTCTTACAAATTTTTTGTTTCATGCAAGATGGCATTTGAACTCCGAATTCCGAAGGTTCGAACTCAAATTTGAAGCATCAAACCATAATTTTTCTAGTTTGAACTTGTTGAATTTGAATTTATCGAGGAGGCACACCCAAATGATTCAAGCATTTGAACCAAGAGAAAGAAAAGAGAGAGGAGAAGAGTGCGCAATGACTTGCAAAATGAGTTATTCTCGAGCACTTGTGACCTTTTGTATATAATCGAATGTTTTTTATATAGCCTAATGCCCCTTCGCATACATGAGAGATGAGAGAGGTGAAATAACCTATTACATGAAAAAAAGTTTCTATTTATATGAGAAGGTGAGCAATGAAGAAAATTTACATTTATAACTCTGCTTTATGAAGGGTTCAACATGTTATTCTAGTAACCCCTGTGGGCTCGTGGTCATGCCCTTCTCTGGCTCGGTTGAGTGGGGGTTGAGAAGGTGAATTGTTCGATGTTGTCAGTCACCTTCTGGACGAAGTTCGTCAGTCATTTGGTCGGCCCTTCAGGTATCGGCAACTGGGAGGACTCTTATAGATAGTTGGGGATATAATTTGTCTGACAAATGTTGGTTGGTCGAATGAGCTGAGCAGGTCATCAGTCCTCAATCCTATCGGAGAAATTCTTGCGAACTGAATAGACTTGTATCCTTGAAGAGAAGATGCCTTCTGGGTGTGTATCGTTGGGTCAATTCAGATGAACATTGGCTAATGGCTATCATGAGCTGGTCATTTTTTTTCTGGGTCGCCTGGTCGTTTTCTGGTAGTTTCAGTGTTATCATGTCATATTGTTCTTGGGTTGTTGAATTACCTCAAGATTTGTATTGGTGCATTTTTTATGTAAATATTTAGTTTCTGATTATTTTACTTTTTAAAAGTGATAACTGTGATAAAAATAAGAAAATTTAATGAAAAAGTGAACATCATTGATGATTATTTAAAAACACAATAATTGAACTCTTCTTCAATTTCATGTCAGTGGATTTAAATCATGGGTGTGGAGCGTGTTTGCTAGGTGGATTTTATTTTTCTGAGTCTTGCTACAAATTTTCTTCAATCCAGGCAACCCAATCACCAGAGTGGTGTCCGTCAACTCCCCTTCAAAGGGGTTGGTGTTGATCTGGTAACCAAGGTGAACTGAGGGTCTGCCAAGGATGCTCTGCGCCAAGCTAAGACTAGGAGAAGTCGTTCGAGTCTCCCGTGGGAGGCCCAAATGGAGGCATTTGGAAGACCAAAATTTTATAATACAAAAGAGCGTCAACTATGAGAAATAGAGGATTCGTTCATCCAAATGGCTGGACTTCCTCAGGCTAGGGAGATACACCATTGGGTGAGTAGGTGGACCGGTTGGAGAAGTTGGAAAAGTTGGACGAGGAGGTGGCCGCCATCCATGCTCGAGAGACCACTCTTTACGAAGAAGTTGCAGCTCTTTGGGCGGAGTTGTTAGCTATCCTAGAGGCATCTTTGGTCCTCGAGCATAAGCCAAAATAGATAGAGTAGATGGGTTTAGGTTATGAGGTTAAATATGTTATGCAAAATCAAAAGAGGAAATTAGAGAAGAAGACAAGGAAAAAAGAAAATCCATAAGAAACTCTTTAGTGGACCAAATAGAGAAGTCAAGCTTATTCCATAAGAGTTGAAATATGGTGGGCAGACAATTATGATTAAGAACTGAGAATGACCCTCATCTAACCTTTATCGATTTCTTCTGCTTAAAGATAAAGTTGAAGAAAAGAAAATACTAGTATATGAATTTAGGGACTACATTTTTTGGACATAAGCTGCCAAAAATGAGAAACTATCAATTTGAACAGTGGACCAGTTTCCATATTCCTAACAAATCTCCTACTTGGAGACCAGTACACTGGTTGCATCATCCACTAGCTGCGTCGCTCTTTTTTTCAAACGTGATATCCTCCGCCTCTGCAACTCAAAGCCCCAGTTTTCATGTCATAAGACTAATTGAAGTCAAACACAACTTCAGCTTCTCAAGAGTAGCACCCTCAGTCGAGATATCAACATCAACATAGCCTTATACCTCCAAGCTTTTTACTGGGTTACTCATGAATCTGCTAGCAGCTCCCACTGCATGGGCTATATCCTGCCTCAGTTGAAAGCCCTTTTCAACAAGTTCAGCCTTGTACCTTTTACTGCCATCAAGTGCAGTCTTCACCCGGTACACCGACTTGTTGTGCAATGTTTTCCTCCCTATGGAAGTTTTGTCAGCTCCCAATTCTGATTCCCTGACAGGGAATCTATCTTTTCCGGTCGCTTTCCCAGTAACGGAAGATGAAGTTTCTTCCCATAGATGTAGTCCTCTATCTGCATCCTCTAGTAATTAAAATCTGTGTCATTGAACTTCTTGATCTCCAATGTCATCACTTCATTTGCGCCCATCATTTACTTTCAGCCTTGAATCACGGCTATGATACCAGTTGTTGTGAAAAACAAAGGCAATAAAGCGAAAAACCGAATCGAGAAAAATTCTCAAAATAGAAAACAGCGAAACACACAGATTTATGTAGTTCGACAAATTGTCTACGTCCATGGAGCTGCAGATGATTTTATAAGCTTGAGGAATTACACCTGTCTATCACCTCGACGATTACAAGAAATAACTCTATTTCTCTTCCGATCTCTCTCTCTCTCTTCACCTTCTCTCTCTTTCTGTCTCTCTCTCTCTCTCTAAACCGAGAGTCATCCGAGAGCAATAACAAGGAAGAAGAAGTCTGGGAAACCAAATCCCGAGAGAGATTACAGGGGAAGCTAGCATGTCTATTTATTAATTTCCTCATGTCATTAGGCTCATTAAGGAATTAATTAAATAATTAATGAAGAACATTAATTATTTTCTTTTCTCTTCTACAACAAATCATAGAATGAATTAAGAGCAATTAATTTAGCAATTAATTCAAGTATCAAATCCAATTTGCTGTCAAACACGAGAAAATGTCAATTTAAACAATGGATCGGTTTCCATATTCGCAACATGAAGTAAATTTGATAGCTCGCGCATGGGCATCATCGAACCTCCTAATTCCACTTGAACCCTCCCTAAAACTCAAAACTCTCAAAAAAACAAATTTGGAACTAAACTTCTATTGAAAATGAACTTGATAATTTTTTTTATTAGAAAAAATGAAAAGGTTTATGTGTGGCCTACTCGAATAAAAAGGAGCTTTAAACATAAAGTATTTTTAACATTTAAAATATTGAAAAAGTTTTAGATCACTAAAATCACCATCACATCCACAACACACATATCAATAGTCAGAAGATGACAATTGAAGGCTTAAAGTAAAAAGTACTTGCTTGTACTTCAACCAATGCACTGAATAGCTTAGTAATTGATCAGAGAATGTTGTGTGGGCTTGCTTAAAAGCAACTTTGATTGACATATATGCTCTGATGAACGTATAAACTAAAGATTAATTCTTAACAAATTTGCACATACTAAAATAAATTTATATAAAAATTGAATTCATCTTTAAAAACATGCAAACAATTTAAATTCATAAAAAAAAAAATCTCTTTTAAAATCTAACTGAATATAATTAGTTAGTGAGAGTTCTCAAGCAAACCAACCTCGTTTGATGAAATTTATAGTTAACAATATTTAGTTACTTTTAACTAAACTTAATCCATTACAAGAAAGTACATAAAGTTGATACGATCCAAGGAATGATGAAATTACTCTAATTCCCCAATGATAACCATGCTGACAAAATCTCAATTGGAGATGTTTATTTAAAATAATAAAAATAATTATAATTAATTAATTAAAGCCCTTAAAAATTTATCCACTCACCTTTCACACTAATTAGTCGAGGGATGAACTTAAAATTAACTTAAACTCAAAAAGAGCTAATATCATGTCGAGTGAACCTCTAAAATCACTCTCAAATAATCTCACACTAATAAGTATAACTAGTGCTCTCTGCTTGTGTGATTTTATCGCCAAATGACACCACATGATAGTTGTTATTCCCAGAACGTTCTGATCAAATGATTCGTCGTTAAATGACACCACTAAATAATCATCACGATTATAGGTCATAATTTCCAATGATTTTTCCTATTGAATCATGAAATATAAAGTGCACTTGATATGATACAAAGCCTTTTTTAGCCAAAATTAACTTAAATATGTCCCTTTGGATAAATATCTACTTCAGGTCTATAATGCTCTTTTAGCCGAAACAACTGATTAGTATATATAAGAATCCTTCTATCAAGTTGGGGTAATTAACATTAGGGGCTCGTGCTTATAGAAAATCTCAAACCAAATCAAAAAAGAGTCTTACCTAAAATTTAATATGTCTTTTCAAAATTTAGCCAAAGGAAAAAAATCAATCTCTCTACAATAGGTTGGGGCTGTAGATTTTTGGAGCCCACATTCTACCCAAATATTGATGTCAACTATCACTACCAATAACAATTATTATGTAATTGTTCTCTTTTGTCCATCATATTTTTCTATAAATTTATGATCACTCATCATTTTTTTATTATTGTCTTCTAAAGCGACACCTACCATAGCTCTATGACTATCGCATCATTGTCATCGCCAACCATCAATCTATGTCAAGAATCATCTCAAATGAAATTGACATATATAAACTCTCATTATTTTTTTTTTTAAATTTTAATTTTCTTTTGACAATCCATGCAAGATAATTCTCACTTCTCCAATTACGAAAAAAATGCACACTTCTATAACATTCACTCATATAGTAAACTATTTTAGTTAGGCCAAAAGCCTTACTCTTGCTTCCTAGGATTTTTACTTAAAAACTTTTGCATCTCTTAAGTACGCTTATTCTACGTAGTTATAGATCTCCGTGAAATAATTATATTAAAAATAATATCTATCATTATAATTTTTTTAGCCTATAATACAAAATTTTCTTCATTGTACTATTATTATTACCATCTACAATTATCGAATAAACATCAATAATTATCAAGTTTCTCGACCACACTTCATTTATGCTAGCATTTTTTGTAAACCTCTCCTCATACCAATCGCATATAAGACAATTCTCTTCATTTTTCATAATAAAATTACAATTTATAAGTACCAAATAAACATCAATGATAAATCATTATGTAAATATCATGTATTCTCAAACTCTTAGACCACACTTCACATATGCTAGCATTTTTGACAACCCTCTACTCCTTCCCTCACATCCAACATAAATGAAAAAATAGTAATAATAAGATCTATGCTTAATGTAAGAGGGTTAACTTTAGGTACAAATAATTTCAATTAATTTACACAAAATAATGATGAGCATGCACTCCAATCATTAAGGGTCCGTTTGTGGCTGCTTGTGCGTTTCAGGATAAGCTGCTTATCCTGAAACGCTGCTCGCGAGTCGGCCGCAGGGATCGACCCGCGGCCTGCGTTTAGTGTAAAAACCCAAACGCAATTTCGGATACGCTGGTGAAACACGCGAACCAACCGGTACGGCGGCGTCACTTATAAGCTGCCTCAAACGGACCCTAATTTATCATTGAATCTTAAAAATCAAATAATAAATAATAATGATAATATAGTGCAAAAAAAACATAACTACAGAGATGTGGCTTAAATCTATACATCTAAATCTTCTGAGCCCTTGTTACCTCCTCGCCCACCCTGCCGCTGCTTCCTACAAGAACTACACCTGTTCTAACGTTTAAAAAATTTCTGAAGAGCATATTCAATAAAACTTCAAAATTTTTTGCAGCTTTCTAATCCTGCAGTTAGAACGAATTTACATCAGAGATAGCTTATTCCACTCTGAGCAAATTTCATCAAGAACAACAACCAATTAAACAGCTTATTCCACTTCAGGAAATCATGACAAATCTGCTACATAATTTCAAAACATCAGTGGGCATAAGAAAGCTGCCATGATGCCTGATGGATGGATAGCTTATGCACAAATCTCCACAATCCTTACTCCTGAGCTATATTAATTAGCTCTTCCCAACTCTTACATATCCAACAAGGAAAATTTTTCATATATATATATATATATATATCGACACACCTGATTGTTAGCATCTAAAACTCTCCACAACAGTCTCACCCACAAACTAATAAAATAATGGATCAAAGAACAGTTTAAAAAACTACTCCGTTCTTTGAAACAACAGCATACTCTTTGACAAAAGCAGGTAACTTCAGCGACAGAGTGCGTCGCATCGAACAGCATGTAAAAAAGAAGGTAGATTTCGCTCCAAGACTTCCACAAGCTCGAAGCCATAGTTCCCCACATTGCCAAAGGGTTGCCCTTGAATCCGCGTAACAGCTTCGACAAGCTCCCCTCTCAACTTCTGTGGCAGCAACGGTCCGCCTGCCTTTAAACATTCCCTATAGAGTGGAAGGAAGGCCACCGCCGCCGATAGTGGCTCCGGCAAGTCCCTCAAGNCTGCCCTTGAATCCGTGTAACAGCTTCGACAAGCTCCCCTCTCAACTTCTGTGGCAGCAATGGTCCGCCCGCCTTTAAACATTCCCTATAGAGTGGAAGGAAGGCCACCGCCGCCGATAGTGGCTCCGGCAAGTCCCTCAAGCGAATGGGTGACTCGCCTCGTCTCACTACTCGTGCGAAGTTCAAGTAATGTTCTTGTCCTAACCTCATGCCTTCAGTAAAAGCGGCTTCGGACCAATGTTCCTTCAGATAGGCACCGAGTTTCATTGATTCCACTTTTGCATCACTCAACATGGCTAAGTTGTCCGCGACAGCATAGGTTGCGATGGGGTCACCAAGGAAGTTGGAACGGAGGAGGAAAGCAACTCCGTCGAGAGAACCATTACCTCTCTCGGCAGTCATCTTGAGGATCTCTGTGCTTAGGGTGGAAAGAACATTTTGGGGAACACGGGGAAGAAGGTAAGCTGCGATGTCGACCTGGCTGTTGGAAGTGGCGGCGGTTAAGGCCAGGCAGAGCTCCATGTCAGTGCATCCATGGTTGACGAACCATTGTACCACGGGCATGCAGCCTCGCTCAGCTGCTTTCATTAAGGGAGCGACAAATGCGGATGCATGGCCCTCTTCTACCAGGCATTCCATGGTAACGAGATTACAGTAGTATGAGGCGAAACCGAGAGCGAGATCAATATCCACATCCAAGCTGTTTCTTTCAGCAATCTGAAATCATTTACATGTTTAATGATGATCGATTATTAGCCAGTTGTCATCAGATTAGTTAACGATTAAACCAGTGCTAGAATCACATAAAAATCAACTATCATCTATGCGATATGACTTTTGCTTCTGTGCTTTATGCAATTATTTGAAAGTTCACTTTATATGAACTTTCAAATGAGCATGGATCCCAAGATCGTAGCCTTGCCATTCAGTGAAGCGGCGTGGAATATCATCAATGAAGAAAAGATAAGCAGTCAACGAAAGATACCAAGGCAAAAAGTGAGACTACCCTCTTAAAAGAAAAAAAAAACAATAATTTTATTAATAAGATTTCATAAATAAAGAGTATGTTTTGATACATCCAAAGGTTATGAAAATTAGATAAAATAACACAACTAGCAGCACAAGAAATCAAAATAGTTTTGCAAGTGAGTTGAATGAAGAATAATTGGATGGGATAAGAATGACTTTAGACGCCATAAAGAAGCATCCCATGAGTATTATGGGATAAAATGATACTAAGAAATAAAAGAAAATTTTATAAAACTATAAAACTAGTTATGCTAATACGTATTTGAGTATCCAAAAATAAAAATTCATTGATATCTCTATTGTCCATGGTGAAGATGAGAAATACCAAGTTTAGCCATATATATATGCGAGTGTGTGTGTGTGTGTAGAAAATTCGGTCATTATATAAAAGTTAAAATTGCATGACGCCTGTAAAGAAGAAAAAAAAAATGTAGAACGTGCATAGAATACATTCAACAATGATTTGTGACAAATAAATATAACTATGACACCTTAGAAAAACTCAGTAGGAATGAATAAAAAATAACCATGAATAAAGCAAATTCAATGAGGTTGATGCTAAAGATTATGCCATAAAAAAGATCATAATACGAATCCTAAAGACTGAATGAAAATTTGCTGAAGAAAAAAACATTTCAATGCAAATACTCAAAAGAGATATTCAATATTGTGGTAATAATAAAGAAATTAAATGTAAAAGTCATATACTGAGATTAAAGGAGAAAAGAGAAGTACCAAGAAAAATCATTTTGTATTTGAGACTCAATTGATAGAAAAAATATGTTAAGCAACAAAAATATCTTACTGCAATTTTTCCATCTTGAAAAGGCATAAAGTACAACAGTTATTTTGGAGGTTTTAAATAAAATACAGGTGTGTGCAAAGATATCAAGAAGAAAATATATGGTAAAGGTATGCTAGAGGGATTAAAAATGCGTATGCTGAAATGGTATTTGGTATTAGTAATTTTAAGCTGGCTAGAGAGTTCTCATTTATAATAGGGTCAATTCAAAGATTTGACATACTAACCTTTTAGTACTGGTTATCTAGAAGAGAATTAAAAATAGTGATGATGATGTACTGGATGCAGCTATTATTAGATGGGTGAGCTCACAAAAAAATAAAAAATCATCAATAAGAGAAAATTTTAATAGATTTGAGGTTTAAAATTTATTAAACAAAGATTAATTGTAAGATATGAAATTTTAGTGCAAAAAAAATTCATAATTAAAAGGGAAAAAAAATCAAAGTTGAGTGCATGAAGCTTTCACGAAGGCAAGGTGTAGAAAGGAATTGTTCTATGCATTCTTAACCTTAAAGTTTTTAGAGACATTTTTTGTCGCTGGAACTCATAACCACCTAATCACAGTGAGACAAACTAAATACTAGGGGTAAGCAAATAACACACAAAGAATCATCCCAATCCAAACCAAAGTGACCAAATGGGGTCGGTTCTAAAAAGACATGATTTTGATTTGATCACTAACATAAACCGAACAAATGCAATGGCCTAGTTATCAAGTTTGTTAATGAAGTGACTCAAAAAATGACCCAAATCAAAACATAAAAAATTACTAAAATTAAATTTTAAAGAACATAAATGGAATAATCACAAACCAAGATGTATCCTTAATAAATTTACTATAAATATGTAAGTTTTATTTGATTAAAAATGACGTAGTAAATTACTTTATATGATTACTTAAAAAATGCTTGAAAAAAAATAATTAAAATTAAGAATTGCAAGCTATTTTTTTAATCATGTATTAAGTGTTTTTGCAATTGAATATTAGGGATTTAACTATCTTTGATGAAAGACTACAAACAAAAGGCTAAAACATTCCGCTTCTTTGAATAAGTCAGGTCAAACATAGATCAATGTTAAACCAACCAACATTAATTGGACCTACAACCAGAACAAAAAATTGAGTTTTGGTTATCGTTATATTCTAAAGTAATTTGGGTCAATTCTAGTTCCATTATTGCTCAATTTCAGATGGAATCTGTTAGACTTGATCTGAATTACATCCCTTACTAACCATACCAACCACGCTGCTTCAATGAAAAATTAATATTTTTGAATCATTAATTATGAAAAATTTAAGAGAACCTATAAGTGATATTACCTTGGATCTATCTTAGAAAAAATTGGTAAATAGATGGAATATTTAACTTCTAGAATCAAAACGAGGAAGATAAAATAAAAAAGAATCTTAGATATCTCATGTCATAAGAATACACCTTGGAGATTAAGAAAAAATATAAAAGCCTACCAACTTTTTCAAACGAATAATTATTAATGAAGGTAAATGCCAAAAATGAGAATATTAACATGTATGTATGTAAAGTCATGAAACTAAGAAAGAGTGAATAATAAATATATTAAAGAGTCAGTAACTATAATACTTACAAAATAAAGGGAGAAAAAAATTTGCTTATGTAGATTGAACTTCAATAATGAAATGTAAAATATGCACAAATAGAATAAGTAGATAGAATGAAATTACAAAAAATATGCAAAAAAAATGGGTAGGCCAAAATTAAACAGCTTCTAGTTATGAAAAAAAATGCCCGAAATATAATAATTGCATTAGAATGAATGCAGAAAGATTCACAAGGTTGACAACAAATTATAGTTTAAGGCTAAATATACTTATGAATTACTGGTGCAAAAACTTAATTGATGCTTCATTGCACCTAAAACTTTAAAAATAAGTATTAAGTTCGAAGCCACTATGAAATGTTGAAAGACAAGCAATTAGATGATATTAACTAAAGTACAAATAAAGTTACTAAAATATTGAAAAAAGTTAAAATATGTTCTAGAAAAAAACGAAAAGAGTGGACCAAAAACAATACAGTATGCAGCTTACACCTTATATGACGCTTAGCAAAAATGAATCGAGCCTGAATCATAAAGCCATCCAAAAATTTACAAGGATATGAGGATATGGCTAATAACGAAGATGATGCCTAAATAATTGTTCCACAATAATCAAACAATATCTTATCATTGAGTGGTCACATGCCATAAACAGATTACGTGACAGGATTTATGTTGGTTTTGAGGAAAAAAAAAGTCCCAAAAAACAGCACAACCATATATAAAACTACTAAAATGCCAATCTTGGTTTGTCTGATCTTCCAAGCCCAACTTGGCTCTTACTATTTTGTGTATCAACACTAAAGTTGAATTCACAAAATCATTACATTATTGAATGGAAAAAAGTATGATCTCTTAACAGAAATATACAGGCAAACATAATCAACTCTCTTTCATGAAAAACCAATAAACCACTATTTAGTATGAAAAGGCCAAAGAAAGTCCCCAAAGAACTTGAAAATTGAAAATAGACACACCGATTCAAGTATATTGCACTCAAACTCTAAATAGTGTGAGAAGGATTTTTAAAAGCATCATGGAAATTGTTTCGCACCGGCACTGAAATTAAACTTCTGAGTGAGCCCAACAAACTGGCCTCGCAAAGGATCTCCGTTTAATTCCAAAAAAAATTTAAAAAAAAAAAGTCTGAAAGAACCAATGCTGCTTCTAAAGCAACATGACCTTGTTTTTCTCATAAAAGTTGCATTTAATGAAAACAGCACTTGCAACCGTGAGAACCAAAAGCATGAATAGCTCTCCAAACTCCAAACAAAACTCTAATGGATGGGGCATTGATGCATGCATTTGAGCTTAAAGGCATCATCATTGAGGGAGAAAATATGAGCATCATCAACTTCCTCCGCCAAAGTATCGAGTCAAGGACTTGGACAAACCAGCCCGGCATTGGTCCTGACATAGCTTTTCTCTTCTTATTCAAAGGTGCTTTTTTTTGTTTTATACCCAAGGACCATAACAAAGCAGCCCATTTTTGTGCAAGGCTTGCTTTGTCATTCTTGTTTACTTGAAAATCTACAAATTGTGAACCCTCCTTTTACGATTTGCTTGGGGATGACATAGATCACATTGTAAATGCATAAATGTATACTTTTGTAACTTTTTGGTTTAATTAATGCAAAATGCATCTTCAAGGATTGAAAATTAACCGAGGAGTCGGATACAAAATGCTGAAAAAACATGTTATCAAAAATAAGATTCAGAGAGACCTTCGAACCTTAAAACTTAAGTATTAATTGCTAATGTTTTTCTTGATTTCCTCAATAGAATAATTTCTTTTAATGTCCAAAGCGTATAATTAAGAATCCCAAACAGTCTGCCAGGATAATCTCAAAGACCAGGACATGGCAACTCTTCACAAGAATCATTAAATTAGCTGAAGACTACCAAAACATTTTTATGTTGGATGCTCTACAATAAATATACACCAAGACAAGAACTTGATTCTCTGTACAATCATTACATTCTTTCCAAGTAAAATGGTGTAGTAAAGCCTAATCATCAAATAGAATACTCAAAAATAAAATTACTTTCCGACAATCATGAATTTGAAACATTTCAGGTAAAATGCAAACCTTTATTAGCAAACGAACAAGTAACCATAAGTGAAATATTACCATTGGTAGATATCAAAAACTCAAAACAATTCACGAAAATCATAGACTTGCACAGATAGTTCACTGAATTGAAAACAGAAAAAGCATCTTCCACACGTTAGTATACTATGCAACTAAATACCCTACGACCATTTTGTGTTCATCTTCATAAAATACATTAAATATTAAACACTTATATCAGTTAAATCAAGTAGCTTCTTCCTGCAACAAGAACTTAATTCATGATTTTTGTGATGCGAAAAGTTCTTTAGTTAAATTAGTACAGCAACTAAGTAGTCTGGTTTAGTCGACTGAATATGGGAGTACAGGGGAATACGGGATAAAACAAAAAGAAAACTAATAAAGAGAGGAATATTCTCAACTATTGTTGACCTCATTTTTAGTGAGGTCTTAGTCTTCTACTCTTAAAACCTATGATCTAGCTTTAGGAGTTCTTATTGACCATCCTAGCGGACTAGCAATGAAACCCACCTCCCATAGAACTTCAAGCCACTTCTTGACTCATTTTTGTGAAGAACTCGCATGAGTGGTTCCAAGCACTCAACTTTTAGTTGCAAGGGCTAAGGACCAACATGTAGAAGGCCCGAAATTNAGACACCCATGTTGCCGGGGTTACGCGCGCGCACAGTTTGCACGGAAATCGATGCATTTTTCTCCTTTAGCGGGCATGGGCCCGGGCTCAACCCAGATTCAGTTCGAGTTTGTCTTGGGCTGGATATGGGCTGAACACGGGCTAATTGACTCAGCTTATATGATTTTGAATTTCAAATTTTAAATTTTAAATTTATCATTTAATCTCCCATTAAGCTTTTCCATTTAAGATGACTGCCAGAAAGGAATGTATTCAATTCCCCGCCAATCCTTCAGGTAACGGCTCCCTCTAAATTTTTGATATAGCTTCTTCTCGACACAGGAGGCCGGATTGGAAAACTCTTCTTCTGCTCGCGCTCGTCTCTCCCTCCTGGCATTGAACCCCCTCTTCGTCCCTCGCTCGGCTCTCTCCTC